>MU386633.1:600000-884938 GCA_022496965.1 Annulohypoxylon nitens
CGCCCATTTTTTGCGTGAATATGTAGCGTAGGCCTACGAGACGTTTGGCGAGCTCGTAGTAGGACCCGCTGAAGTAGAAGAGGGCAAGGCTGGCGGCGTGGACCGGGGCGTCGGAGGTTATCGAGGAGAGGTTCGCGAGGATGTAAGACTGGACTTTGTGGGACCAGCTTCGGCTCGCTTTGAGCTTTGTGAGGGTCTGCTCATCTGGTGATCCTGGAGAGATGCCCAAGTTCTTTTGTAGGCGTGCGCGTATCCGCGCTCGGATCTTGGGGAGCAGCCGGGACACGCCGTAGGGGGCTAGAATGCTTCCTGCTATGTAGGCTGCGCGCTTGGAGAGTGCCGGCAGAGCCCCCGTGCCGGCTTCGATTTGTACGAGCCCGCAGTACTCTTCCCCCAACGTCCGATTGCCCAAGAGCGTTGTTAGGCATAGGTAGAGGAGGTCGGCGAGGGTCCGCGATTCGGAGGCCCAGGCATGTGCTGAGCGGGCCCCGAGAAGATGCCGGTGTAGGTCGGAGATTTGGTTCGTGAGGAGGCCTTGGAAGTACGCGTCTTTTTGGTGCGCACGGATTATATCCGGAGCAAAGGCGAAAGGGTACGGCGAGGATGTCGGTGATGATGGGAGTGAGCTTGTGATTGTGGTTGGAACTGCTGATGTCGATGGAAGAGAGGCGGTAGAGGTTACGTTTGTGGATGTGGACGGAGCGGGAGTGCTAGACGTTGGAGGTGCAGGATCGTTCGCCATTGTCAATTCAGTATATTATGTGATGACTATCTGAGAACTGGCATATCGTTTGAGCGAATTATTAATTAAAACAGAGATCTAGATATCTCATTGTCTGAATTGAATTGTAAACTGTGGGATGCCGTTTGAAAAGTTAAAGTTTGGAGGTGAAGCTTTGAATATGTGGATATCGATGTCACTACAGTTGCTGTTGTACCTCGGCGATTGGGACGCCTAGATACTTTCCACTAAACAAAGAGCCAAGGGGTTCGGCCGCTTCTGAAGAGCGCTAGCGTAGCAGGGGTTCGCGGTACGTAGCCTCGCCAAGGTGACGTCGCCAACCCGCTAATTTCGATAAAATCATTATCTGGCATGTACCTTACATATCCATATACCAATATTTGAATATCTTTTTATATTCTATATTCTCGATTTTACAACTCGAAGAGACTTATTCTCTAGGTTCAATTCGGTATCTATCTGTTTAATACCACGGTTTGTGGTTTATTCTATTGGGGGAATAGGTCTCGATGCTAGTTATACGGACTCAGATTTCCCCGGGCCATGGACGGTGATCCTGCAGTCGAGCCGGAGCTCGACTCCTTTAGCTTGACCTTTCCCTTGCCGTATCGCGTGGCCTTCATCATTGTGCTAGGTTCGTTGTCCTACCTCGCTGACTACCTAGTCATACCTAGATCGAATTGACTTACACATGCTTTTACACCTACAACAGCCGTCTGGGCATGGGGTATTAATCTTCATTACCTCTACCTTATCGGCATCGACGTGCCTTCTCTGATTCGGTATCCGGGCCGGCCCTCACCTCACCATCCGACGCACCACCTGTCCACGTACCGCCTAGCGACCGTCCTCTCCTCGATCTTCGCCTTCGCCCTCCTCGTCTTCTGGGCCTTCACACACCGCAACCCCGAGCTCGTCCTAGCCTGGGACTGGCTCCCGCTAACCTACCTCGGCGTGCTCCTCGGGATCCTCGTCTTCGCGCCTTTCTTCAAGTCCCTCTCGCACGGCGGCCGCGCCCGCCTCCGCTCGACGCTAAAGCGCATCAGCGTCGGCGGACTCGCCGAGACCAAAGACGGGAAATTCGGAGACATCCTGCTCGCCGATGTGTTAACAAGCTACGCTAAAGTACTCGCGGATCTATACGTAGCGCTATGCATGTTCCTGCGCAGCGAAGGGGGCGGCGCAACAGCGCGTCCGGACCGCAACTGCGGCGGCACCGTCGTCGTGCCCCTCGTCATGGCCCTGCCCTCCCTCATCCGCTTACGCCAGTGTCTAATCGAGTACGGGCGCGTGCGCCGCGGCCGCATAACCGAGACGACGGGTTGGGGGGGCCAGCACCTGGCCAACGCGATGAAGTACTTCACCGCGTTCCCGGTTATCGTGTTTAGTGCGCTGCAGCGCAACTCGACTGGTGGACAACCGCCGCCGCATCACTATTACCAGGCCTGGATCGGCGCGTGCGTTGTGAATTCCCTGTATAGCTTCTACTGGGACGTCGCGAAGGATTGGGATCTCCTGCTCTTCGATAGCCGGGCGCGGAGCTCGCCCGAGCTAAAAGCATTTGGCCTGCGTCGGCGATTGCACGTCGGCCCCCCCGTTGTCTACTACGTCGTTATAACCATGGACCTATTTCTACGATGCACATGGAGTCTAAAGCTAAGCCCGCACTTGGGTCGGATAGCGGACTGGGAAGGATCTATTTTCGTGATTGAACTGCTCGAGGTGTTTCGCCGTTGGATATGGATTTTCTTCCGCGTTGAGACCGAGTGGATCCGGAATACGCCTAGTAATGGCCTTGAAGTCGACGATATTTTGCTCCCGGACTATCATAACCATAATATTCAGGGCCCCAAGTATGAGGACGACGACTAGAAGTTGCGACTCAGTTAAGAGTGCTTGATTATCTTAGGGATTTTACGATGGTCGGTAGGGCGAAGTAAGGGGGGGCGTGGAAATGACACTTCGCGCTGTGGGAAACAGGATAGAACAGGTTGGTGGAGAGCTGTTCTGAATACAGGTATCTACGTGTCGGCGTCGTGGTTGCATTGCAGGCGTTCGTTGTTAGAACAGGTAGGACGGCTATTATGGATGTATGAGGCTGATTGCCCATAACGTGGGTGTATCCCAACTAAGCATCTAATCATCGAAAACGTACATATACATATACACTCTTGAATGCTTGGAACCTTTGGGAAACATTTTCTCTGTAAAATAGTGACTAGTTATTCCTTGACATGTTGAGACATGATATGAACTACAATCACTACGTTCCGTGTTCCGTTTTAGTCATTGCACATTAATTTGTGTTATTTCGGCAACGAGCCTTCTGGAAAATCTCAAGCATTAGCATGCTTCATCTCGTAACGCAAGACTGGTATTTCTGTGTTCCAATCGGTTAGATGCGCACGTGCGATCATGCGAGAACCCCTATATCTACGAAGCAGCCGTTCCGTGGTATCCAGTTCATCCTATCCCCGTTTCCCATGCAATGGTTTTATATAAATACAAAGTACGCCAGAAGCACCGCGAGCACCGAGGGCTATGCTCTCCCTGTTTATATGTCCAATGCAAGGACCCAACAGAATTCGGTTAGGAGGTAATAAACAGTCGATATAAACAACCAAAATGCTGATGACCTTATGCTATAGAAGCCATGTGAACCACGGCCGCTTTACGGTGGTGGGCTGCTTTAGCTTGTTCACACAGTAGCCCCCGTAGTTACTCGATTGCCGCCCGTCGCATTCGCAGCGGCATCCGATTCCATTATCCAACTCTGGCGACCACGTCCCGCTTCCAAGAAGTTGGGATTCGGGTAGCTGGCCACCCGGAGCGTTGGCAGGACATTGGTATAGGTGATCGTGCCGGTATCCGAAGTCTTCGAAATGGTGTACCTTGCGCGGGTCTACGAGCATTGCGACGGCAAGAGAGTGTACTGCGGCATCACCCCACTGTACGAATGTTAGACCGATCATTTGTACACAGTTTAAATGCCCTTGATAGATTGGAATTACTTACCCGCTCAAAGTAGAATCCGCCTTTTTTGTCCAAGTATTCAAAGAGATCTTGGTAGGCTCTGGTTCGGAAAAAGTCCATGTCGGCAATCTCAAAGTTGCTCCAGTAATGGCACAAGCTCCATTCGTCGCCATAGGCATCGCGATGCGGAAGCCAGCTCATGAATCGTCGAAATGGGAACGGCACCCATGAGGCTGATATCATAGCCTTCCAGAGGTTGTTTGTAGGGATGCCCATCATCTCCTTCCAGTCGGCAACGGAGCGGAATAGGCCTGGGCATGATTTTCCTATCTCCCACAAGGCAATAGTAAACCCGTAGACCTTCTTATGCCGTGCCATCTGAACGAATGGGTCGTAGGAGATCGCGCAGTTGAAATCGACGTCGGGTTCGAGCCGCCAGTACCATTTGTACTTCTTCAATACTTCTAGCTGGTAGAATTTACTTCCATGCGCGTTAGTTCGACATATTCTTTCTCACAGTGACCTTAGGTCCGCGACTATGTGTTGCAGAGCGTATGCTTACCCCGAATAAAAGCGACACATGTGGTGATATCCTTCTTCACCAGCGTGCGGTATTCCCATATCGCCCTGCTCTTTTATATTCTGCTTCGCCGCATTTACATCTACGCCCTCAGGGAATGTCCATGTTTCTTGCGGTATGACCTCGAAAGTTGCCAATCCTCGCGACGTTTTATTCAACACCTCTATAAACTTGGGGTCCCACTGGTTATCATTAAGAAATAGGATAGGATAGTTGAACCACCTGTTGAACTGCCTCTCAATCGAAGTAATTGTTCTATTAGCCTTCTCAAGCTCGTTGTTCCGCGCAAGCATCACCAGAATCGCGTTCTCTCGCTTCGCATTAATGTCCGGCTCCTGGCATGATGTAAAGAACGGTGTGTCGAGCTCGCTCGCAGGCTTGGGCACATTGTACCGCCATAAGTGTAGAATGACTTCGAATACGAAGGGCGCCGCGACGGAGAGCAATAGCCATATGGGTAGGCGTCGTGCGGGACGGATTATCCGTCGTAACATGGTAGGGCTGGTGTCCTCGTGCCCTTCTTAGATCATGGTCTGCAAGCACCTATTTTAATTCTTAATTCGAGGCAAATGGCGGGAAAAGGGATATCGATAGGGAGAAGATTGGAGCGATTGGTTTGTTGGATTATTGGACTAGGTGACTAGGTGACTAGGGGATTGGAAGATGCAATAGATAAAAAAAATAAAGCCGATTCCGATCTCCAGTAAATAAGACAGTGAAAATTCAATGCAGGCTTTACAAAGCCTGTAAAGGAGTGAATGATTGTTGGAGCCTAGGATGTTTTGTTCTAGTTGATCGCCGGGCTATAGAATCGGGGATAAGCCTCTGCGGCACGGCAATGAGGCTGAGCCGCAGGAAACTGGAACACTGGAACTGATGCGACACAGGGCGTGGAGAAGGGAATTAAAATAGGAGAATCATTCATTTTAATGAACCATGGCCCTTGGCAGAGAACTTTGACATGAATACACTAAACCCCAACTGTCGGTGAGCAATGACAAGACACGATATATCCATCGCGACGAAGTTTGGATGATAAAAATGTTGTCAAGAGGAAGTTTCCAAGGTTTCCAGACTTTCCAGACTTTCCAAGTTGGAGTTCCCCTTATCTGTCGATACACTACCTATTATAACCCGGCGATTTTAAAAGCTTGGGTAGCACTTGACTATTAATTTGAAGCACGATCCATTGCGCTGGAGCTAGACACTACGCTCTACAAACAGGTACAAGTGCCCAGTGGCTTCCACCATTGTATCGGGGTAAACTTTAAAACATGGACCTGGTAAGGCTGATTCACTCCTACCGTAATAACATCGAATCACACTTAAGGTTCATCTTGTGTTTTGTAGTCCCTAGATAACATGCAGAGGTAATGAGGTAATGATCAATTTATATATGAACACGCGAAAATGAATCTGTTTTGTACATTCAGATATGGATGCAATTATAGTTGCTTCGTGCATTGTTTGCAATGTTTGCCACGTAAAAGCTTACGAGCGACCAAGCTAAATAGCCCTATGATTGCCGGCACTTGTCAACCATAGTGAATGGTTAGACAACTCAAGTGCCGGCGTAGGCACCTATCCAGGTACATTCTTAGTGTAAATTTCCTGTAAGCATATCCCTAGAAGAGTCTTTTTAACTGCAAACACAAAGGCTAGGCATTTCAATCATACGCGAAAAAATATTCGTGCATTTTTTATATCTCAAATAAGAGACATCGGATTTGATATTCAAATGTTATAAGAAGGAAATACACATATATAAATCATCTGATATGAAGCTTTCAGCGTTGTTAGAAACGTATTAGTTGCAACTCTAAAAATAAGAGACAAAGCTTCAGGGATTAGTACTAGGGTCGAAAGTTATCGTAGAGAGCACCAGTAATAGCCCAAAGGTAGCCCTGGAGGATTCGAAGCTCGGACCATGGAGTATGGATACCCCACAATGGTCTCGTCTTACATCAATCCAAATACTATTCAAACCCATTATTGTCGTTGTCTTTTGTGAAGATCTATAATCCTGACTCCATCTATGTAACTGTCCTTTCTGCCAAGATACCACTGAGCCTATAGAAAATGGAATACGTAAACCAGCGCGTAGCCCAAGAGGCTGCCAAAGCCCCTTCGGAGATATAGTATGTTCTCTTCTAACAGCACGACTATAGTTCCGGCACGTCCGGTTAACCTAAACCTGCTTCCAGCACCGGCCTCGTCACGCCTCTCAACATTATCCTCGCCGTCATAACCCTCTACACGACATACCTACTTTACAAACCCTCGCCGCCGGCAACACTGCCGCGCGAACAGCCCGCCATCGTCTTCCGGGTCTTCACCCCGCGCACACTACTCCCATATAACGGAGAGAATGGCATGCCGGTATTTCTAGCCGTGCGCGGCCGGGTATTCGACGTCACTAGCGGCCGTAACTTCTACGGCCCCGGCGGTCCTTACGAGAACTTCGCCGGTCGCGATGCTAGCCGTGGCTTGGCTTTCCACAGCTTCGCCGAGGACATGCTGACCAAGGACCTCGATGGGCCGCTGGACAAACTAGAAGGACTCGGTCCCGAGGAATTCGAAAGCTTGAAAGGTTGGGAAGAGAGATTCTTGAGTAAATACATGGTTGTTGGCAAATTAGTCGCACAAGGTGACGCTTAAACCAGCATCTTGACGAATGCAGCGCTAGGATGACGACGGATGAGACGAATGATGGCCTTATTTGGAACTTTTAAGATCTCACTAACATTTCTGGTACCTTTCCTATATTATGGTATATACGAGATACAATAGAAGATGTGCTCCTACTGATATTCTTGACTATTCTCCAACTTCCATTCGTTTTCAGTTTTTCAAAGGGCTCCTCTACCACGATTTTAGGCGATCCGCCTCAAAACACTCGCTGGTATCAATATGCGTAGGTAAGTACCACAAGGTCTAATATTCAGCAATGTACAGTGATACTAATTTTGAGCACGAATAGCTAGGCCTGCTTGACACGATTATGAATACCTATAATTGAAGGTCTGCTAATCGGAGTAGACCAGGTATGACAGACGCAGATTTGGTATTTTAAAACGAGAGTTGCACCCGACCTTAGCATTGAATCTCTATCCTCCCTTGCAATTACCATCTAGTGAAAGGTAGCTTCCATAACTCCACCGAAGACTTGACATACTTGTATCACCTTGACTACCTACATCGATACGTACGCAGTTGATAGTACTTTCCAAATAGCATACTTTACTATCACTTTTTCGTTTCATGCCAACTTTAAAAGTGCTCATCTTCTATACTTAAGTCTTATTCTAACAGCCTCTTTTCCCTTCTCATCTACAACGCTCAACAATCCCACCTAAGTCAGTCATAACAACTACAATACACATCCAGACAACTCACGTTATTCACGTGATCTCAATGACAATGCAATTCATCATTGCTGTGTTGCTCTCACGGATTCTACAGGCTGCCGCTATCCCGGCAGGGGTTGCGGATGTTGGGTATTCGATTTCTACGAATCTAACTCATTACACTCGTTTTAGAACTTTGGCGAACGGGACTACTATCTCCGAGAATGCAACGGTCAACGATGAACGTGTAAGTCCATCCATGACGCCAATATATATGAGTCTTAACTACAAGACTGAGTTCAACAACATCACACATGAATCTCATCACAGAAATGTCTAATGTGAAGTCTAATAGTTCAGCGAGAACTGGCAATACAACGACACCGAATGCAAGTGGGCTATGAGCTACATGCCATATATGAACTCCGAGTGCACAGAGTACTGCGAAGCCGACTCCTATAACAAGGGGTATCGATATCACCGCCTTCGCTATCACATGTAAGAATGGCGTTGTGCTTCGGTGTGCTTTGTATTAATCCTCTAACCCAACTTAGAAAGCTTTCCTCGAATGGCCAAGACCCCGCTACTTGGTGTGATAACTTCAAAGCGAGAATGATGTATAATTGTGGTGTTGGGAATCCTGATTTCTTCAATTGCAACACCGGAAGAGCGCCAGAGTCGCTTGGACTGCGTACTTGGATTGCCGATGCCTCCATCGGTCAGGTTGTACAGAAAATTGGCATCAATCTCAGATTCGACTTCAGTCCATGGTGGCAGCCTCGAGATGCAATGCATGACTGTGTTCGATCGGCCATTCGCGAAGCAACCTGCGCCGGGACAATATTCAGAAACGGTCTACGGTGCATTCCCACCATGTATCTATCTCCAAGCGGTTCGGTATGGAGAATACTTTCAATCTATCGTGTGCTTGGCTAACCGTACTAAATCTAGCCTGAATTTGACGAATCATATGTGCCACCCGCCTCGAGGTGCTTGTACAACTCCGAAGTCCCCCCTGAAGCTACATGACTGAAAGGAACAAAATGAAATACGTTAGTTTTAATTCTACCGAAAACCAATTCCTCCGTCTTGGAGCCAATTACTATGAGTATCTTACATCAACCATCTCCAGGACAAGTTCAGGTGTGTATAAATGTTAACGAGATGCAAGCAGTCTTGCGAGGTCATATGATGCGATCACTTATCGCTAAGTTCCTGGGTTTGGCATTCGTCTGCTGTTCTTCGGCTAAGAGCAAACCGAAAGCGGTCAACTCTAGACATCCTGTTCAATGCCAAAGTCTTGATTCTCACTACTGCTTCTCGTGCAAAGGTAGCTCTCTTCCAGTCATACGAGCAGAGAACCGCACGCTGCATGCCTCCCTCTTGCCCGCACACAATGAGTGCACTAGGCGGGTACTTCGCTCGAAATTTTGTCGCCGTTAAGGTATATGTGTCGATCAGAGTGAAAAATCTTCCACCATCAGTGACAGGTTCTTCATTCGAACAAGATTCATCTTCATGAGATAACAACATCTTGCATTTGTCATCGAGGGGGGGGTTATGCAAATATGTACTCCCCGGCGCGCTCCATTTCAAGCGATTGTAGTTTAAACCGAAAAGGAAACGTTCGATTTGGCCGAGATCGCTCGGAACCCCTTCTATTCCGATGAATACAGCTTGGGTAGACCAGAATTTACCACGGTAGAGGTTAAATACCATCCATGGGGCAAGGAAGAGTACTATCACAGCCACCGCAAAAAGCAAGGCACTCAGCACCATGAATAAAATAAGGTAAAAACTGACTGAGCCAAAATCTTGAATGGCCTGTGCGCTCGCTATCACTAACGCTATTCCGATTATAAGGTAGAGTGGTAAAGCGCGGAGTAAGAATTTGGCGATTGTACGGCCAGGAGTCTGCCGTTTAAAGAACGCGACTTGCTCCATGCGATCCCATAGAATAGTAGCCCCAAATGCCCCGTCGAGTGTAACCGTCTGGTCATCCACGATACCAGCAACTTGACACCGCGGTTCGATGTCCCAAAGTTGCACGTTCCAGGCATCTTCGATACTACTCCACGGTGCATCTTGGTTGGTAGGTTGCATACAAAGCAATCGCTCTAGAAGAGAGTCATTGACGTTAGCTAGCGATAACCTAGCAAACGCCTCGAAACTAGAATCTGTTCTGACGACTTTGGGTCTCCGGCGAAGAAGCCCCATGAGAGCATACGCAATATCACCCTCGCTAAACTTTTGCGTCTCTCTCCCGGCCAAACACTTCAGTGCGATACTCACCAGTTCCAGGGCCGACAAGTGGATGGTTGACTCGAAATGATCAACAAGTTGACGCACAAGATCCGCGTCGCGCCACACAGCCCTAGCTGGAAAATTTCGTTTGGCTATCTGCTCTGGCGGTCCGGGCTTGCCGATGAAGTATAGCTTTATCCGATGCTCTGGGGAACATAGAAGAATCTCAGGCAGTGTCCATAGCCGATCTCCGTATTCTTGTAGCCACTCCATTGTGGTATGCGGGTTATATGTTTGCGGTACACCCTCCAAAATCTTCCTCTCAACCGAGGGGCCCAAGAGGATGATCATAGAATGTGCTGCGCGGACTATGTCGCAAATTCGATTTACATCGTCGCTGTGGCTGACAGCTGTCGCTTCGCTGTCAACGTCGCGGATGCATTCAAAATCTACCCAAAAGGCCCCCTTTCCGGCTGATCGAGCCGCCTCTGCCCCATACTCAAGCAATGTTCGTCGATCTTTATTTGCTATTTGTACCAGCAATGATTTCTCCGTATCAGAAAACCTTTGGCTCCATCTTCCTGAGTTGTAGATTTCAGCTGCGGTGTCTACGCAGAACTGGTGCCTGGTGTAAGAAACAAAGATGAAGTCTGTATCAGCATGTTCTCCGTGTTCTCCGATCCAGTCTGCCACTTTACGCGTTTCGAACTCAACAGAGTTCCCTTGCTTATTGTTTTTGAGAAAGCATAGATACCTCGGTCCAAAATGTCGAGGCAGTATGATGTCGCTGTCGTCATCGGCAACGTTAGATCTAGCTTGAAATATCGGGATTGGGCGGGATATCGCGGCTGCTTCGGTATCCTCGTAAGCGCTAGTGTCTATCACTCCTGAATCACTCTGTGCTTGAGCCTCGTAAGGATTTCTAGATATCTTCGGGCGGCCCCAATCACGGTAAAGGATAGGGTCGTAAAACCCTCCATTCCTCATCTGGCCCTCGAGGTTTGCAGGCATGACAAGCTGCAAATAGTTATTACAAGCCCAAACTAGCTACAGAGAGATCGAAACCTACCGATATCAATAGAAGAAGGCAGCAAGGAACCCAGATAATGGCGAGAATGACGATATGCTGATCGACAATTGACTCTCCAGTCCCCTCCTTAAAGACGAATGAATACATCCAACAGACCAACTGTATGCCAAAGGGGGTGTTCGCTTGAGCATTCTGCTTTATATTCTCCAGAAATGTCCAATTTGTTCTTTGCCGAGGTTGCTCAATCATATTTCCGGCTCCTAAAACGCTCATCACGGTCAGACGCCCATCTTCAGGGCGTAGGTAGTGTTCGTAGTTTTCATATCGTGTCTCGATACGTTTGACTCTTCCGAAGGCATCCTTATACTCTGCAGTCGAGTAGTTAGGGTCCATGGCAAAGTCGGTTGATATTGGTAGATGAGTACAAGACAAAAAGGGGAAGAAGAATGCCTAGCAAATTTGGAGTGCTCGCTAAGATTATACTGGAAATTTTCAGAAGGTCGGATCTATTTAACCATTGACTTGAGCTCATTACATCTTGCAAGTCAAAGCCTTTGGTAAAGAAAAACACTCTTACATATAATTGACACAAAAGACGGGACACTTGCCACTGCACCGCCACTAGTAAAACAGGCTGAGATGGCAATGATCCTTAGGACTTTGGAGTTGACTTCATCTCTAGTTCTTACATGGTTGTGCAATGGATAGAATAAGCCCGATTAGCGTAGTGCTATGTACTGGCTATTATCGTAAGCGTATTATAAAACCCATAAAAATAGGAGCTGGCGAAGGATCTTTGGGGTTATACAGCGATCCCACCCTTCTTCAGCTACGCACATGTATAGCTGACATCGCCTTCTTTTACCACGAACGGAAGCCATGACGAGGCTGTCGAGTCTCTCATGACACTTGTGTGACAATCTTTTTTTCACGTGCCTTGGCGGTGCTTGAGTTGGACGAGATTGGTTGAATAGATGAGGGTACGGAATATCCTGTATGCGCCATATACTCTACCTATATTACGGAAGTAAGATGAACTTTTCGTCACATATGCAGGATTGTAAGGTTTATAACCCTTTTCATTACACGATCAACGATATCTAGGACTACGGAAATGAATGTGCTAGAACAAGAGCTCAATAGATAAATACCTTACATAAGTGTTCCGTACGTATGAAGTAAATGGGAAATACACCTTATAATTTCCACGAACATTGATGTTTGTTCCCATCCTTGACTCGTATGGGAGTGTCCATTCTAAAGGGGAGTTTCTGTCTGTCTGTTTAAACCGGAGTATACAAACTACCTACTATGTGCTACCTTTAGATCTTGTCTCGGTACTTCATCAACGGCTTCTCTGTAGGATGTAGGGTTATAGTAAATTTCGATGTTATATCAGCCAGGAGAAATAAACGCAGCATATTAACCCTTACCGTTTCTCTACTAAATAACTTCCTAGTACACAGGGAAAATCCACATTGCAACTATTCCTGTACATTGACTGTGTGTTATGAACCTTCTAAAAAAGTCGTATGCGGTCACCTATAGGTATCTTGCTCATGTGCCTAGTTAGGATAGGATAATAACAATGCCCTTCCACTGTGATACCTAATTGTCGCCCTTAACACTGTACCGATCCACTGTTGCCTTGTAAAGGGGTAGCGAGGTATTCTTAGTTCTCTTCATGGGTATCCCTTGGAAACACTGAGCATTTCCCCCCCAAAGAATCTATTAATTCTTAATTGAGCACCAACCCCAGGGAAGTCGCTTCCAAATTTAAATTTGAAGTATAGTGAAGTTCCGTATGTGATGCCTCACAGAAAAAATAACGAGGGAGGTCGAGAATTAATTTGTTACATCAGTACTAGCAAACATGAATGAAGTTAGGGATGTATCCAATTAGAGTGTTAGAATGTCACATTGACTAGTTCATGGGACGTGAGAAAGGGGTATTTTGTATTTTCACTCTTACTGTCTATGTAGAGCATCGAGAGCATAAATACCTGCTTTCGCCCGTATAGGAATCAAAAACAATAACACAAGACATCTACAAGAATCTAGATAATTCAATATCAACCATACACCAACCACAAGTCAGTTACCTATACATCAATCATGAAGGTCCTTGCCGCAGCACTCCTCCTACTTCCTTGGGGAATCCATGGGAGGATCTCTCCTTATATATTGAACAATACAGTTGTAGCATGGGACGCCAACGCCAACGGTCAGATCTGTACGCCAGACATAACTTTCTGCGATGCCAAAATGACCTACGCTCTTGACACGAAGCAGTAAGTCAAGTTACGCCTTCAATCTGCAGACCCTAGATAATCGAGAAATGCTGATGATTCAACTTGTGTAGTTGCTTCATAAACACGGGCGGGATCATCTTTCCGGCGGAGAACGGGGATTACGACTGCAGAAACTGCCAAGATGGAGACCAGGTACGTGATATGAACTCTCTCGAGTGCTTCCAGTTTGCCCTGGGAGCGATTACCTCAAACACAGTCAAATCGACCAATCAGTAACTTGAAGAAGTTACTAACTTTTATTGTAGTGGGCGACCTTCCAGTGTGACTGCAACATATTCGATAACGGTAGTAGGAAGTCTATTGGCTTTTTAGGTAAGCAGTCCCAACAAGCACAAAACTAGAGAAGATTGGAACGTTGACTGAGGTGCATCTTATAGACAAAAGAGCGTCGGCGTTGTCTCCAATCACATTCCAATACGATAATGTCACTAGGGCCATGGTCCCTGGATGCTTCAAATACAACGCTAAATTGTAAGGAATCCGGGTCGTTCGCATGTTATATTTTCTTGACTAACTTGAGATATTTAGGGTCGCTGTACAGCAGAAGTAGAGTACCTGTACAAACATCAACGGAGATGGAATAGTGTACGTTGGTATTATCAAGTAAAGAGGAAGCTTTCGTTCGTCATATGATAATACCAACTGGTATGGTTCTATTTTGTTTTACTTTCGGCTTCCGAAGCTCTGATTTGAATCTTTGTTGTTTTAGGGTGCCAGGTGTAGAGGGTGTGTAGGTACTATTAGTTAGCTAAGAAGAAATATTGACGGGATCAGCAAAAAGACATGTTCTTTTGACTATGCACGTGATCGAGCTACCTACATGAGGGTACGTACCGCAGATGTTTCGGAAAGGATTGTCCAATGAGCTTGCTAACCGATAGCTCGCCTCTTTCGGCTACTAATCAAAGCGTCCGAACTTGACGCGGTTAGTCGATACTCGAAAGGGTTCAGATCCATGGATGTAAGTGGAGCTCCTGACCCTTCCCCCCCGCGACCCCCTGACAAGGCCTGAGTTGTTCATTCCTCGCCAGGCTCGCTAACCAACCGGGAAGACCAACTGGGAAGACTAAGCCGGACTTATAACTTGCAAGGTTGTTACTTAACTAATACTTACCTACATACTACATACATAACCTACATTGGAACCTACATAACACTGCTTTAAACTAAAAAAGTGCACTTTTTTAATCTCTCCACTTCTCCTCATCATTCTAGCACTTTGCAACATAAATACCTACTAGATAGCTGTCAGTTAGCTGTCGGTAGCCGTTAGAGCTCGAGCTCGAGCACGTCGCTAAACTAATAGCCTTGAAAATGGCCACCAGCGAAAGCCCCGGGCCAGCCGCAGCTGTGGCGCCCACGACGACGTCACCCGAACCTACTACTTCAGCCGATGCGCCTCCAGGTGCGACAGAAGGCCCAATTGAGGCCGACCCAGATCAAGTAAGCTTAGAAGAAATACTCCAAGCCATTCCAAGCTAAGCGAGTCATACTCTGTTGAGTTTAACTTAACTAACAACCATGATAAGGAGGAGGAAGAATTCGACGATGCAGACTCTGCACTTGGAGCTGGTGATAAGTAAGATAACTTCTATCAAGCATTGATATGAACCTCAATCTACGAGTCTATGAGCCCTTATCTAACAACCGATGAAAAGCGCGAGCTCAACGGCATCCTTGACCGAGAGCATCTTGGAATATCGCACGCTTCACGGCCGCACATTCCACAGCTCTAGGCTCGGGTCTGATAATTACTGGGGTCCAAACGATGAGCGACAAAATGAAGCCATGGACATGAAGTGAGCCACAGTTACCTATCTCGGATGAAATGCGCCTTTCATTTTCTAACCTTTTCTCAGCCACCATTTCATGACCCTCTGCTTAGGAGGTCGGCTTTTTATGTCGCCTTTGAAACCCGACCTAGAAGTATGTGTCTAAAACTCGGGTATCTCATCACGAGCACCGCTGATTATCTGTAGAAAGTGTTGGATGTTGGCACCGGGACAGGTAATTTGACATCTCTGATTTAACATTCGATATCTTGCTGACCAATGAGCTAGGTTTATGGGCAATGTAATACAATCGTTCCACATTGCGTCATATCTAAGTGACTAATTCAGCATGCAGTGATTTTGCCGATGAGTTCCCCAATTGCGAAGTCATCGGAACGGATTTATCTCCAATTCAGCCCTCATGGTGTCCGCCAAATGTGAAATTCGAAATCGACGATGCGCAACAGCCCTGGACGTTTGCGCGTAACAGTTTTGATTTCGTGCATCTTCGATACATCGTCGGCGGTATTGCGGATTGGCCCGCTTTTTTTAAGGAGGCTTATGCCGCTCTCAAGCCCGGCGGATGGGTTGAAAGCTTCGAACCCGAGGCCGACTTTCGCAGTGATGATGGCACCATAAAACCCGACTCGGCCTTGTATATCTGGCGCGACTTGTTTTCCGAGGGCGGTAAGAAACTAGGCGTCTCTTTCACGCTTAACACGGACAACACGATACCGAAAGCTATGGAAGAGGCCGGCTTCGTAAACATCACAGTTAAGGACATCAAGGTGGGTTATAAGTTCTGACTACTACACGAGGATCCTAGTTTCTTACTCTATCGCAGGTTCCGATATCAGGCTGGGCAGCTGACCCGAAGCTTAAAGAGATTGGACAATGGTTTCAATACACCTTGGAGCAGGATTTGGAAGGTAAGCAACATCTCCTATCATTTTTGTAGGCGTTCCGACTGATTACTCATCCACCATCGCAGGCTATGTCATGTTCATGTGGACTAAAGTGCTCAATCGATCATTGGAAGAGATGCACGTATTTCTTGCAGCATTCCGCAAGGAAATGCGCACAAGATCGTGCCACGCCTATTTACCTCAGCGTTTGGTATACGCACAAAAGCCGGAAACTGCATAGGCTGGCTAGACTTTCTTGGTTCATGATTCACGAAGCCACGTATTATATCAGCATGTTGGATATATCTTTGCATTCCCTGAAAAGCAGATGGCACACAATGCTGGCCATCAATTCTGATTATATAAGTACCTACTTACTTGCATACTACATAACGTATAATGATATTGTTTTCCCTCATTGCATGTCTAACGTAGCATATATGAAGCAACTGCAACATATATGACGACTATGCAACATGACCTACCTGGTCCTTGCAGGTGATTCATAAAAAGCCAGTTCGGGTAGGTTTCACAAAATAGCTTGAGTCCAATTGGCTGGGTTAGACGTCAAAAGCATTCCACACGGACGGTGAACGACAAGTGGAGACGTCCTCAAGGGACTCCACCGAGGACCCATCATGTATGGATACTACTTGGAAAGGGGCTAAGGCTTCTAGAAGGGTTCGAGCATTACTGTTGGTCTCCTTTCACAGAGCATATTCGGCAATAGAGAGTGACATAGCCCCTAGGCACTATCCATCGCCAACCTTCCACACCCACATCAAACACATATTAGTTTGGTACCTACATTGATCTCTTTAAGTAACTTCGAATCAGCCTGCCTTGAACCTCCATTCCATGTATCGCTCGCAGCCCGAGTTGCTAGACGACAACAGCGTAGCGAATTCTTCCTTGGCTCCTCTCTGGTGTGGCTGCTTTGTCAGCCTCATCGGCCAGGCCTCTATTATCGTAGGCTGCGTCTTGTATTCCATCCCGGATATTTCGCAGATCTCGTCGAAATGGTGTAACTTCATATACCTATCGAAGTACTTATCCACGTCACGAACATACTGAGTTGCGAGATCGTTGACGATGATCCCGGCATCGTATGGCCCAGTCGGGGGTTTTGGAGGCATGTATTTCCACACTTCCATGATATCGTGCTCAATCGTCTTTCTCTTTTCGAAGTCGTCGAGAATCTCATCTACCGCATTGATGAATAGAACGACCAAGGCGGCGTGAGGATTGTCACTGGGATGCTTGAGTAAAGGTCCCAGATAGTAGATGGTTTTCGCCATGCCCAGATATCCTGCGTCCGAGATGTTCGCAACCTAACCATGGCGGACTGTCAGTCATTTCCCCCATGTATTGATGAAAAGTTTGCATACCTCTATGCGATCAAACAAGACCTGTCCGACATATTGACTCAGCTCTTCAGCGTTAACATTGAGTAGATGGAACCTTATGTCTAGATTTCGCATGTGACTGTGGAAACGAGTAATGAGATCCCTAAGGAAGAAATGAAGTCTTCCGTACAAATCATTCGCGGGAGCATCGCACGAGAAGCCTTTGATCTTTTCTAGGCGGTAGCCGTCCGCAGGATCTGCATCGTCTTTCATAGGCCACGATTTCGAGTCACGAAAGAGAGTCCTAAAATTATGGGTCAGATGCCTACAGTATTATTGACCAAAAAAAGAGAAAAAGGGGGAAGGGGGAAGGGGGAAGGGAAAACGAAATCAACGCACGGATTTGGTATCGTAAACGAAGTACGAGGAGAACCAAAGGGGAGAAGGACGCCGTTGTCTCGAAAATTCTCGTTGCTAGCACGATCTCCGGGTAGCTGAGCAAAATACCTGCGATGTCTATAATCCACCCTCTCAGGGGCTAGGGTAACACTCCGGCGAATATCTTGGGCTTTCTCGGCCGTTAAACCGGAGGGGACTTCGAGACTTTTGAGCAAGTCGAACCATTGATCCTTGGTCAACACAAGCCGAACAGATCTCGATCCAAAAGTCCATGTCTTTCCCAAGGCTGCGTTACGTGCTTTACCCCCTATTTTGCTGCACACTTCTTGAACCAACTCCCGGATCTTCCCATTCAATGTATCGTAGAGTGACTGAGTGATGAATGATGAGTACCAAAAATGAATTATGTTGTCGGCTACAACAGCAGCATCGTCTTCCATCAGAGCTAGAAGTAGTATAATGGCATTTCGGCCCACGACATCCGCGTCTCGGTCGTTTAGGTACACCCTCATAGTATTCTGACAGTTGTCAGGGATATTCGCCAGAGTCATAAGGCAATTACGAATGTCGCCAGAAGCTACAAAGTTACGAGAAGTTAATTAGCGATATACATGATGAAGCAAATTAGAAGATCATACCGGCATATAAAAGATTGAGGTCTCCTTCATACGTAGTCCCTTCATTCGATGCCAGCTTGAGCAAATCGAATGCTGGCATATTCCCCCATGGATATTTCTTTTTATAATTGAAAGCATGTTGTCTAGGTCCGCCCATGAAGGCAGGTTCACGATTCTCTGTCTCCCATGCCGGTCGCCAAGTCGGTTTTATTAATGGGTTGTTCCGACAATCGGATATGTGTGTCTTCCAATGCGTCTTTTGGCATTTTTTACTACAATACTTCCAAGGACATCAGAAACAACATACTTCTCATATTAAGAACTTGACAGGGAATCACTTACCTTAACTAAATGGCAATGCTTGCATTCGAACTTTGCAACCTGGGTACAGACTGTGCCATCCTGGCGCAGGTTCGCGCATACAGCATCCCTCCATGGGTGAACTGTAGCCATTTTGACATCGCAAGATGAATATTTCCATCGTTAGTAAGTCGTATGTTGTTCTCAGATTCTAGCCGGACCAAAGTATTATGATAGTTATATCTAGGATCCTCGTCAGGCATCAAGCTCATACGACCCTGAAGAAGCCTCAACGCACACATGCCGTGTAACGGTCACAGAAGACGTGGAGATCGATTCACATGTTTCTTAGGTCAGAAGTGGCATGATCTGACAGCTATTATTGTGCGTGGCGGGCTCTTCTCCGTCCGTCTGGTTTACTCGAAACCTTTCGCCTTGTCATTTGCAGAAGGACTTGCAGGAAATATGATAGATATGCAAAGAGCCGTACCGTCTAAGCCTATTAGGGGCGTTTGCGGGCGGGTTCATTACTACCGTACCTTTCTGACTCATTAACGACCGCGCATGAACCAGTCGTGGGTCATAACACGCCATAAACCTTTGTGCTCAAAACCATTGGAAGAAATTCGGAGATATTATTCTTGTTATTGTGATAATGTAATGGGAAAATTACTAGATACTGGACCATAGTAAACAGTAACCATTTCATCACTGCTGGTTGGTCCAAACGAGGCGCCACTGATTCACACACTTCTGCAGGATCCCGCTTCCGATAATGTCGTAGCCCGCACCAATAGTTTCGGAGTATTTCTCCGTTACCCGAGTCTCGAAAACAAGGCCACTTCTCCCAGCTGAGTCGTTATCATATTTCTCTTCGAAGAAGTTGAGCAACTTGATCGGAGGATTCTTCTGGGGATCTTGCTCGCTGTCACGTAACCGCCGCACCCACTCCCGCTGAGATACGGTCTCAAATTCCAACCCGGCCGCTCGCAGTGCGGGTAGCAAGTCGTTGCTCCAAGAGAAAAGAGACGGGTTCAATACGTGATAAACTTCTTCAATATTTTCTGGTGCGTTGTTTTTTGTGTTGGGGCTGAGCCCAGACAATTCAAGGATTGCCGCGGCACACTTGTCCACCGGTAGCCAAGAAGGAGTCTGCAAACGAACGTCAGTGGCTTGTGGCTGAGTAGTTTCACGGAGGTCCGAAGTCTTACCTCATCAAGTATTGGCAGTGCCCCTATCGTCGTCGCGCTTTGAATCATCAAGGGGATTGCTTCGGTTGGGTTCCAGAGAGCGTTTTGTGAGTCTCCCATCAATTGACCTGTGCGTAAAACCCTCGCATGAATCCCCGTTCTCTTTGCTGCTGCCCGAATGATGTTCTCGGTCACTAACTTGGATCTAGCATACCCCATGTTCTGAGCATGGTGTAGATCGTCGATATGCGCTTCGCGGATAGTGGCCGGAAGAGGGGTACCTGCAGCGGCTGAGATCGAAGATACGAAGAAGAATTTCGCAGGTTTCTGGAACGGGACGCTCAAACA
Source organism: Annulohypoxylon nitens (assembly GCA_022496965.1). Lineage (NCBI taxonomy): Eukaryota > Fungi > Ascomycota > Sordariomycetes > Xylariales > Hypoxylaceae > Annulohypoxylon > Annulohypoxylon nitens. The sequence goes on from MU386633.1 coordinate 620,106, forward strand.
TAACTTGATTATGTTGTGTACTCCGGCGATATGTGAGCGTTCGAAGCTACCGAGACCCACGTTGAAGTTCACCATCCAGGCGCTGTGTATTACGGTGGTAAGACTAGATCGAAGTGTGTCAAGGGTAGGTGCGTCGAGCCCTAGGGATTCTTGACTGAAATCACTGGGAAGACATTCAACCCTTTCCAAGACACCTTGGATAAAGAGACTGCGACTCTCAAGACTCGACACTACACGAGAACGGGCATCTTCGAGCGTCTTTGCTCGAACTAAGCAATACACCTTCTTGACGCTGGGTAACGACACAACCTGTGATAGAATGTGGGCTCCAAGCGAGCCTGTGCTTCCAGTCAGGAGCTAGGGATAACCATTTAGCTGAACCAGCCCTCAATCACGGTTAAGTGGAACATGGTGAACTTACTATGACTTCTCCATCAGGTTGCTGGTTGCCAGGGACGAATAGGGGAAAGTCCGAATACTTCTCTATCAGATTGGACATCAAGGCTATTTCGTCGGTGTGGTGTAATTCTTCGCCTGTTCGGAGAGAATAAAGATGCGACGCAAGTTTTTTGGGCGATGGATGCTCAAAGCAAACATTATTAGACAAGACATTGTCGCCAATATCGATCTCGCGCATTATCTTCGCTCTTGCAGTCACGGCTTGAAGACTGTCTATTCCGCACTCAAAGAAGTCAGTTTCTTCACTTAGTCCCTTTATGCCTATCGTGTTAGTAAACAGATCTAACAGATATGCGACAAGTTCAGGTTGGTTCAAGGCCTTTCGGACTCCATCTCTAGCATCGTCATGAGTCTCAAAGCGCTCATAAACCGCTTCGATTATTTGTTCGAAAGTCCTGTACGCCGCGGCCCGAACGATCGTCCCCTTGTCTGTTCGAGGATAGGGGGTGCCACATGGGAGTACTTCAACCATGTCAATTGAGATTCGCCCAAACTTCTCTGCGGCATCGTTTCCGGCTTCAATTACTGGTCGTAGCGTATTTATGAGGTCTTCCTTTTCCATGTCCTTAGCTTTTTCGCTCGGGAAGATGAGTAATCCCGGAAATGCCTTGTTGACTCCGAATATGAGTGCTTCCTCGACTAGCTCATGTTGTCGAAGCCGATGTTCGAAAGGGATCGGCAATACCTTTTCGCCGTTGACAAGTGTCACTCGGTCATCAAGTCGCGACATGTACTTGAATGCCAACGGAATCGTGGGATGGGGTACAAATATGTCCCTTGTATGGAATGAGTTCGGAGGGTCATCCGAGTTAGACAACAATTTCGTCGGTAGGCCATCCAGGACAACACACTCATATAGCCCTTCGCCAATAGGCTCGAAATGAAGGTAAGGTGCCACCTTTGGGAATGGTCGCACATAGTTCCATGCCTTGTCCTCCTTATCTCGGAAGGATGTCATGAGTTGGCCTACTTCAGTCCTATAGTAGATCTATTAATATTCCTCGCACCTTAACGTAGAACAAGGTATACGTACGCTCCATAATGACCTACAAGGTAAACACCGGCGTTAACCAGTTTGTCTCCCAAATCATCAGGACAGCTACTTCCGCCGAATAAGACCAACTTGCAACGTTTCATCAGATCAATCCCGTGTTCGCTCTCAGAAAGGACCTTGAGTGAATACGGCACGCAGTGAAAACTCTCAGGGTCAAACTGCTCCATGGCGCTCACTAAATGGTCATGGGTCATCGGGAGACTAGCATCGAAGAGTGCTGTTGTAACGGAATAAGTGATACCGCGGAAGAGAGTGCACAGACCATGGTTGTGAAATAGGGGTAACGTTATGAAGGCTCTCATGCCACTACCAACGGAGTAATTCGAGAGGCAAGACCGATGGGTCTGGTATATCGGCTTCGGAAGGCCAGTAGACCCAGATGAGTGTAGGATGAAGGCAATTTTCTGCGCTTCATTCTCAATCTGGACTGGGCGTTGGAAACGAGGCTTGGCTGAGTCTGCTTTTCCATATGTCTCTCCAGTCAATATAGAAAACTGAGAGATTTCGTACTCTTCGGCTATTTTGCTGGCAGTTTCTGCGTAATTTGAAGCGGTGATTATGTGATGGCATTTTGTCTGTTCGAGTAGAGCTGTGTATGCTGGTATTGACAGTCTTGTTGAGAGAAACAGGATGCCAAACCCGATACGTGTCAGAGCCAATATCGAGATAATATAATCAAGGTTTGACACGCCAATGATAGCTACTATCTCTGATTCACTCTGGCCGGCCTATTGATCTTATTAGAGATGGTTGACTAAGAATGTAAGAGGACGTACCTTGGGAACCAGTCCGGATCCGACGTAATGTTTCGCAGCTTCATCTGCGAACAGATCTAGCTCTTTTGCTGTGTAGTAGACATAGTTACCATCTTTTCCAGGATATGCGAGAAGAGGCTTGAATGGGAAAGTAGTCGCTCGGTTGACAATCAAATCGTTGATACTATCAATGGACTTGCTATCAATCTCAGGAGTAGGACCCTGGTTAGGGGTAGTATCTAATTGAGCATGTGACGCTGCTGCGAGAGACATGGTTCGATACTTATTAATTAAACCTTGGAAGTATTTAAAGATCAGGTGCAGAATATCTAGGAGATACTCTTGGCAACTTGTTAGAAAATGCGAATTTTATGTAAGTCGAGACTCCTCACACGGATAACGGCTCGCTATCCTCGGCATATTTGTTCTCGAGTGCTAGGACTGTCTAACTTAATGGATACGACATTGGGGATCTCGATACCGAAAATAGTCTCTCCCCACCTCCGCATCGGAAAGCTCTACGTCAGGAGACCGGTTCTCCTATTGGTAAAGATGTAAGTTTACTTCGTGTGTGACTGTAGATCTGAACATTTCTTGGCAACCCCTGCTGCTTTTTCTTCCTTTGGTCAAGTATACTAATTCAATTTGTCTACCGATATTGAGGTTCGTCTCATCCTCTTATCTCCCATGATATTCACCGTTCTATATAGAAATACCATGACGAGAAAGGGATAATGAAGAACTGAGTTTAGCACGATGACACGACAGTAGTAAATGGAGTAGGATGAAGTTAAAGACTAACCGCGTCATCAATCTTGAAGCATTATAACGTATCTAGCTGCTCAGAAGGGAACCATGTATGAATACATCTAGGGCCCCCACAAAATTCCCCACGGGGAAGCGGGTTGAGATGTATGGAGATGTTATTGAAGGCTAACGCCGCTTGAAACCCAGCGTAATAGAAATGAAGATAACAGTCATTTTCTTTACCTATCGGCTATGCAAGAGATTTCCTCCACAAGAAATACATTGAAAGATTTTTCTATTCTAGTATGACAGTGGGATGAATTCATAGCAATCACACATCCTACTCCTGAATCAGGGGTTATGATTACATAATCAGATTTCAGGGGAAGCTTTCTAGCGCAAAAATATTACGATAGAACAGCTATATAGTAAGTACGCACTAGTTAGATATTCTACCTATGGTTTGGACATCGCTTTCATGACATTTGTCCACTTTTCCCAAGCGCCTTCGGGTATCTTCCCTCTCAATGGCGCTCGTCCGCCTTCTAGATTACCGAAGCCCGCAACGCGATAGATGCCTTCTCGAATTCCCAAGATACCCCATTGGCCAATGAAATCTTCGGCTCGGCTAACCCGATATTGGAGGTCTCTAGCCTCCTTAATTGCGGCGTCGTCAATCGGTCGCTTGCTGACAAGATTGAATAATCGAACCACTGTTTCTGGGAAAAATGAAGCCAATCCGTCGATAACACCAGCGGCGTTGAAAACGACAATGGGGCCAAGTTGCTGGCCGAAACCACTGTAGACCTGGAAGTTATTGTGGTCGATTTCGGGCGATATTGATACCTGGACATGGTACGATACATTGCCGTGGGACCTGTGTCGTCAGCGTAACGCCTCTTAATATAAGGGGACAGCCACTTACATCTTGCAGCCAACTATGTTGGGATGCTTTGCCAACTTCTCGTATGTCTCGGGAAGCACCGTTAGCCCATTGGTCACTCCCGGATAGTTGTAACTGATGTGGAAATTAGCGAGCGCAACTAATGTCAAATTAAGTTATGAGCGCTCACATTAAGATAGGAATCGGACTCTTGTCGGCGACGGCCGTATACCATTCTATAAGCCCCTGCTGGGAGGCGGCGCCACCAAAATACCCCGGTGCTAGAACTAAACCCCATTGGCACCCAACGTCTTTTGAGTCCTGAAGCCATTCTAGAGCTTCATCAACAGCATTCACAAGAACGCCGGCCATTATGGGGTAATCAGGAAAACCTGCATCGTCAAGCCCCTTACGGACTCCGCTGAGCAGATCTCGCCGCTCTGTTCTACTTAGGTGGACGGCTTCACCTGTAGATCCGAGAAGAACTAGTCCGTGTACTCCATTTTTGGCTAAGAATACGCTGTGGTCCGCTTGAGTCGCGACATCAACCTCGGCTTGGTGCGCCCCCGGACTCAGGGGTTTGAAGAACGTCGGCGACGGGACGTACACGCCAGGGGGTGGGATTCGAACCATACTGTCTGATTTTCTACTTTTTTTTTATAGAATCACCCAAAATATTATGTTACTTCTATGAAAGGACGTTTCAATACTACTACTAAATATAAAGAACTAGGTATTATTCGGGGAGTCTCGTGATGGGTCCGAGTTCGGGGTGTTAGTGAGAGATCCCGCTAACTTAGGTGGGGATCGCGACATTGAATGCGGACATCTATACCCCGAAGTTGGGGTAAGTGGGGAATCGGTCGGTAAATATACCCGAATACTATAGATCCCTTTGACCTATGTGAATGAAAAAGAGACTATAATATGCTCCCTCCCCTAGTATCAACTTATTCAAAGCCTCTGCTGACTTCCCTGTCAAGGGAGGAACTTGACGGATCGGTAGTCATTCGGTTGGTATATCCAATCCAGTCAAGCACAGACAATGGATCAGAAAGTTCCCCATTGTGGGCAAACCTTTCATTGGATATGGGTTAGGGGTAATTGCCGAGTTCATCGGACCCCCTAAAAGCACAGTGTCATCACCTAAACGGATGGTGATCCACTATACTAGACTATAGTTCTATAACGACGTAAGCTATAGTACAGCGCTCACCTAATAGATTTTCCATAAAGCTCTTTTGAAAAATTGCGCGCACCGTCATAATTTCAAATAAATACAAATGTAAATAAAGCTATCTGCAATCATTAGTAGTATACATATATCCAAGTATGATTATAGGCGGCGACAGTCTTGAAGGTTGCACTTAAGTTACACGGCGCTTGGTCAGTGCGTGATCAGATAATGATCATCCATTGGATACTGTGTTTATTCCAGACCAATTAGTGATTTGCGCACTATAGTCTAGCAGATAATCGCTGTATTCTAGCGGGTATTTGGGTAGCTTAGGCAGCCTGACCACCAAGTAAAACCGTCACAACATGGTATAGGTTATCTAAATCCCTACGGCTTTAGCTCACCAGCAACATATCCATTACGAAACTTTTGGCAGGAACCTTCTTACTTGTATGTTATATATGAGATGAGGTACCCATAATACTAACCTTTCTTTGGTATAGTGAGTGTGGATCATTGTCTGTTTAGACGATGATACCGTGCTTTTAGACGGCAGTCATGACCCCCTATATGACCCCTCCCCTTTCAAAATGCTCTCCATATACGAACAAGGGATATCTGCAGAAGTTTCAACTTGGTCTTATGGCCATTGATATTTCATTATAATCACTCTTTATACCTCGGCAGCATCATGGGCAAGATTTCAAAGATAGAATACTTCCGTGTACCTCCACGATGGTTATTCGTTAAAATTACGGATGAGGAAGGCCATGTTGGCTGGGGAGAAGCCAGTCTTGAAGGGCATACTCAGGCCGTAGAAGGGTGTCTGGATGCTTGGGCAGAAAAATATGTAGGGTTCGAAGCTGAGTAAGTTCATTGACATGCTCGGATATGACCTAGTGCTGACAACGATCGAAGTGATATCGAACACATCTGGCAGCTGTCATACCGTGGAGGTTTTTATCGAGGAGGGCCGGTACTTATGAGTGCTTTGAGTGGGATAGATATCGCCTTATGGGATCTGAAAGGCATGTGTGATTCGCGATTTCTCTACAACAAGGAGCTAATGTGAACTTAGCTAGGAAATTGAATGTTCCAATCTACCAGCTTCTAGGTGGAAAAGTACGGGATAAGCTGCGAGTTTACGCTTGGATTGGGGGTGACCGTCCAGGTGACGTTGAAGTGCAAGCGTATGTAACCCTACCCCTGAATGTCTCAAGACGTTGATTGAAGAAATGATAGGAATGCCCGTAAAACACAAGGCTTCAATGCGGTCAAAATGAATGCCACAGAAGATCTCGGATGGCTTGACTCTCCTCGGAAGCTTGAAGAATGTGTAGAGAGAGTGAAGACTGTTAAGGCCTTAGGGCTCGATGCAGGGGTCGACTTCCATGGACGAGTGCATAAGCCGATGGCAAAGCAACTCGTTGCTAAGCTGGAGCCTCACGATCCCCTCTTCATCGAAGAGCCCTTATTGAGTGAGAACATCAACGGCATCAAGGAAGTCGCCGCTCATACGCATTTGCCAATCGCTCTTGGTGAGCGGCTTCATAGCAGATGGGACGTCCGTCCTTTCCTGGAATCCGGATGTGTGGATATTTTGCAACCAGATATCTGCCATGTCGGAGGCATATCAGAGCTTCGCAGGATTTCCTCGGCTTGCGAGACGTACGATGTTGCACTGGCGCCGCATTGTCCACTAGGCCCCATCGCCTTGGCAGCAAATGTTCAAGTATGCGCGGTGAGTCCGAACTTCGTAATCCAGGAGATGAGTCTTGGCATTCATTACAATGTCGGCGGCCAAGACCTGACGAGTTACACAACAAACCCGGAGGTGTGGAAAGTCACGGAAGGATATATCAACCTGATGAGTGGACCAGGACTAGGGATCGAAATTGACGAGGCCCAAGTCCGGGCTTTATCGAAGGATGCGAAGGCATGGGTCAGCCCAAATTTCTTCGGTCCAGGGAATGAGTTAAGAGAATGGTAGGCAAAAGTATTTCGGCACTGAGTTCGCATAGATTGCCTCGGCGATGAGAGAAATCATCAACATTATCCAAAAGGGGGTTGTGTCAATAGGTACCGAACAATATATATGACTACCTGGCTAGGTAGGTAGATGACTTATATCCTTGCCTGGGCCCCTATACCTACAAAGTAGTATATCTTCCGTGATCCTTTCAATCAGAGAGATTCCACGAGCAGCCGTAGGGCTTCTGCTTTGTGAGCTTCCATATCCATCTCATAGATGAAATCCCATCTAGGACGGATGGCTTCCCTCAACTTGTCGGGGTCCAAACCGATCTCAGGGTTTCTTCCGCAGAATATTCTTGCAATTTCTCGACTCGAATCAATGACTCTCTGGCATCTTGGCCTTCTTATCTGATCATATGCCTTAAATGCTGCCGGTATATCTTTAGACGAGGTGACTTCACGGAAGAGAGTACCTAGGATCATGGCGTCCTCGACAGCCAAACCAGCGCCGGACCCTTGCCACTACGGTATAAAGGTTCAAATCAACATGTTTTCATCAACTTTTCTTTTCGCATTGAGAGAAACTTATCAAATAATATTGTTTAGACTAGTCGTAGATGCTGGTTTTGGAATTCGGATGCGCAAGGAAATTAGAAAAGAGAGGGGGAAGAGGCGCAAAGAAAGTTAGGGAGACCTACAGGCGTAGTTGCATGAGCTGCATCCCCAGCAATGCATACATGACCATTGGCGTATGTTTTCGTCAACTTATGCTCCCATTGGGAATAGCCTTGAGGGTCATCTTGATCGAGCATGAGCTATAGTTCTATGAGCACGATACTAACTAAAAGTAGTCATATAAAATGTGTTCCAAGGGCGAATATTACCTCTATTGCCCCTTTAGCGATTGGCCCATCAAGACACCCACGGAGCGTCTGGTTTAGGAACTGTTTCGTAAGTGGTCGTTTCCGATTTTTAGGAGGATCGATCTCAACGGCAGAGATAATGATTTGAACTAATGTCCGGTTCTCCAGAACGTCATGCAATATGAAGGCGCCATCTCCTATCCAACTCCATTTGTAATCAGTGTCAAAATATTTTTCACCTAGAACCTTTTGGGCCTTCTCGAGGGGTACTAAATTTCTGCTATCCCAGTATCCACCGGGAGACGCGGCGCATTCTTCTGCAGCCTCTTGCAAGACATGATTGCGAACGATGCCGAATACACCATCCGCACCAATGATAGCGTTGAAATGCTCAACAGTCCCGTCCTGGAATATCACTTTGACTCCCTCCTCACTATCATGTTCTATCGTAGCTAGTGTTTTATTGGCGTGTAAGATCTCCTGGGGTAGCGGGGCCAAGAGCTCGCGCAAGAGAGAAGCACGGTGAATGACCACCTCGGGGTCCACGTTTGCTGCAATGTCAAAGAGAAAGGTACCCGCAGCCGGTCCCGAACCCTACGGACGGATCTCAATACCGCATCAATGGAACTCGAACGACCGAAGCAAACTTACTAGCATGGTTCGGTTAGAATTCATGTTCACAGCTCCGGCCCTTGCTAGAAGGTCTCCTGCAGAAGGAATTATCTGGCGGAGAGCATTTTGCGCATTGATTGATAATCCAATAGCAGCACCCCGCTCTGAAAACTTTGGAGCGGCTTCGAACACATGGACGTCGAGATGGGGATGGACGACGAGAGCGTTTGCTAGTGTCGCACCAGCTAATCCACCTCCGATAATACCCACGCGAATTCGGTCCGCCGATTTGTTTGCCATGGTGAGACTTGAAAGGTCGTTCCCTATGATACGACTTCTTATCTCACAATTGATGGAGCGCACCGAATATAAATTTTGGTGAGACGAGATCCGTTGCTGTTTGAATAACGCGGGAACTTTCAGGAATACTACAACGGAAGAGGGGTTTGTGCGATGCGACAAAAATGATATGTAACCTGACCATACTCTTAGTGCTTACGAATCTATATCGCCTTGCTTCCATGGAGTATCATGAATTTGCATGGATTTAGTTGCCCGTCGCCGTTCCCCTAACACAGGGTAGATACCCAAGTTCTAGGCATCCAAATATATCGCAACAACGAGAGATATATACCGGAAATCTAGAGAACCCTTGTGTGGATCGTATTGATCCTCAAATGGATCATTCAAAGACGGGTACTAGGTACATGCTTGTGCGAAGTATGGCAGATTGTTTGATCGGGGTAAATCGACCCATCTACTTGAAGGTATTCCGGAGATACGAGCATGAGATTCAAAATATAGCCCGAGCTCATTGTTTGTGTGCCGACTTCTACAGCTGCTGAGTGGCTCGACATGACGGGTCTTATTGGCGGATACCTGTCAGTAGCACAGCATAACTGTGCTACCTAAACACATAGCTGCTAACCCATACCATTCGCGATAGAACTATTCGCACAAACATGGTCACCGAGAAAAGCTCTCTACAGTCGGTCACACCGGATAGTATAGCTTTGGCTGACCAAGCGAAGCATATTATCGTGCTAAGTATGAATGATTGAGAAACATCCCATACATCCTTTTAATGGTAAGCCTCTTTAGGTTAAATAGTAATATCACGATCTTTTTCAAAACACCATGAACCTTCGACCCGTCATTTCTAGATGCCACCTCTCGGTCACACGGGAAACATCACAGAGTTATGGCGATCACACTGAAATATTACTGTGAACCTGGGTATATCATTGCCGCTGGCATTGCCTTGTCTGTTCTAGATGCTGTCTCCATCGCACTTCGGATTTATACCCGGCAAAAACAACGACAACGATTGCTGGCTGACGACTGGCTCATGATACCTGCTGCGGTACTCGCTCCTTGTAGAGTTTAATTCTTGACGGAGCCGTGCTCACATCTATATAGATTCTCACAGCGGGTATTGGAGCCTGTTTAGTCTATGGCGTCTCGCAAGAGGCGTTCGGATATCCCACTAAGACCGATGGAGATTTGACCGGAAACCCCCTTGAGATTAGTAGCAAGCAACTTTCCACAGCCTTCAAAGTAAGTACATGTCAACGCATGCTCGGAGCGCACCTGAACAAGCACTGTTGACACTATACTAATATTTTAGATCGAATTTGTTGTTATCTGCATGATTCCTCTGGCCTTAGGGTGCACCAAAGCGTCTTTCCTCCTTTTTTACAAGAGGATATTCTCGATAAATGCAAAGGTCGACAAGTTCCTCACCGGGTTCATCGTGCTGGTAGGCGTATGGACTGTTGGGTTCTTCTTCGCGACGGTATTTGAATGTGGGCTGGACTTTTGGGTCCTTTGGGGCACCAAATCGAGCGGTAAGAATATAACATCGCATTGTGTCAACACCCAGGGCCTATCTCTTGCATTTACGATCACGGACTTCGTCACGGATGTCATTATAATTGGCATCCCTGTTCCTTTAGTAAGTTCTGTGTTGCCGAGAAACATCACGATATATGTTGATAGAAATAGATTTGGCGCCTGTGCCTATCGACGAGCAAGAAGATCGCGATTATCAGCGTGTTCCTCCTGGGAGGGGTGTAAGTAAGGCCCCGTGCACCTACGTTGATCTGTTACTCATGAGATTATAGGACAATCGGAGCGTCGTTGACACGTCTCCTTGTCATGACCCGAGACGTTCATGCGGACGTAACGTATAATCCGTATGAAGATCAAATTTGTAGGTTCTCTCTCAAAATACAAGGGGAGCTTAGAAGAATACCTGATGTGTAGCTGACGTGGTCTTAGTGGTGATAACAGAGTGGCTGTATTGGGGAATGATCGAATGCGGCATTGGTGTATTCGCCGCATGCTTGCCGACCTTGCGATACCTCGTCCATAGGCTGTCAGTGCAAACAATCGTCGACAGCACTAGAAGTTTATTCTTCGGGTCAACGCCATCAGCGCTGCAGTACGGAAACAGCAGCCAGGAACATATTTATACTGCGGACCATTCAGCCAACAATTACCATTTAAAAACACAGCATACGTATAGATGCGCAAATTTCCGACCACTCCCGGGAGATGCTCCAGGGGTAACGCCTTTACCTAGAGCCGAGATTCATTCTTTGAGAGGATACCGGAAGCAGGATGTATAGATATCTAGGATCGTAGAGGGTTCATGTAGACGTGAGACATATTTAAATTGAATGAAATATATCCATGTAATTCAAGGGCGTGATAGTATTGTGTTTTGATAGATCTGTGTGTTAGGTCCTATGTAGGTACCTACCTAGGTAGGTGCTTAAGGTTGCCCCTCCTTATACCTATAATCCCAGGCTATCAATTCCTTGTCGGATCCACTTTAAATGTGGGATGCAAGATGCTCTTTTCTTCCTGCTCCAATTCCAATTCTAATTCTATTAATTGCAAACTTTTCGAGTTCAACACCATGTCCGTCCGATCGCATTGCTATAACCGTGCCTCACGGGTTTCCCTCGTTCACTTGATTCGAAGACCAAAAACAATCATTTCACTTAACCAGGAACGACTTTTCCACGCCACCTTACCCAGACAGGGTAAAATGGGGGAGAGAACCGAGCGGATAGACACAATTCAGTGTATGAGAGGACGCATTCTAGCATGGCTAAAGGAAAGCAAGAAACTTTATCGATCGATACTGGACGAGGCCCCGACTTTTAGAATTTTGCAGACAAACCCGGAAATGCCTGCAATACGCCGCCTGAAAGAATACAATCACAAAATTGATTATTTTACAACTGGCATAAGACTATTAATTCACGAAGTAATCGAATTCAAAATCAACCATATTGTACGCAAGGTACGACCTACGCCGAAAGATGAGATTGACGACCTATGGCTGCAGGAGAAAATTATGGACAGGTGGAAGATAAGATCCTACAAGAGGCAGACATCACATGTCCCGTACATACGAAATACCTTCACGTCAACACAATATAACTTCGAAATACTCAACAGCTATAAGCTACATAGACATATGGCACTATTGATGGAAGGTGAGAGACTGAATTTAGAGACTCTCTTGCACATTATAGCTAGCCTTTGCAATCGCGTAAGCAATCCACTGGATACTTCCACACTTAATCTAGACTAGAAAGTAGCTTATATATGGGACAACAGGTTTACTATGTGTCAAGAATGGGCGAGTACAATGACACAATACCGTTATATTCGAAAATTACTACACTTGCGGAAAGACCCAAACGACTCATGACACCTCCAGCTTTGTCCCGCGAAATCAAACCCTTGGGAATACCGGTACCTACGCGCACGCACCACGAATATATTATCCCAATAACCACCATATGGCGGCCTCTTGACATCAGGAGAGTTCTCGAATCGACATAAAATCTTGTCCATAATTGTATTTCTCCCAATCGTATTTATGGACTGACACATGAGGGAGCTTCTTACATCTCAACAAGCTGAGCCCGCAATTTGGGTTCTTGGTAGGAAACGATTTTGCAGGTTTTTCACGTGTTTAGGCACCTGGGAGTAGCAACTCCTTGATAGCAAAGTCCCCAGGGCTCACTGCCTGCTACTAGATCATCCCCGTAAGTAAATAGGCATTTCACTCGTAGTATGTACTTACTAAGTAAGTATAACAGATCTATATTCTCGATTCTAAGAGATGTTTCCTACATACATCTTTCTCTCACCCATTTCACACTCTATTGCAAGTTTTCATCTTGTAGGATGACGTAATTGAATGCAGACGGATGCAGAGTAAACCGACGTACCTTTCTAATGCGATGCGTGGTGCTTGAGCGTCTTGGATAAGTAACGCGTCAGGTCAATTGCACATTCTATATTTTACAAAATTTATGTCGATTGTGCCGGTCCCAACGAAGTTGGAACGGAGGTCCATGCAGAAAGTCGTCATTCCCGAGATCTGGTAAAAAGTGGATACTCGGTATGAGCTTATTTTGTATGTGAGATGTGTCGGCGAATGTCGGAGGCGCGGCTAAATCTAGGGCATAAAAATGATATTGGATCCTCGAAGAGCTAGAGTGAGATTCATGAAGGTTCATAACGACCTTTGCCTCGATTTTTAAAACCAAATGATATCTATTGTAGGATATTTTGTAGCTATATTGTATTTTGGACCTACTAATTTAATTGATATTAAAATGGATAGGAACATCCAAATGTTCTCTTCTATATTTATGACGTTAAAATATCTCCTAACTCGTTGAGGCTCAAGTTTCATCCAACAAGTTGGTGCTAAGCAAGATTTGGCTAGCCTAGCAGTTAGATGTTGTTATTGCCCAAAGTATAATGAGAACTAGTGCTGAATCTGAGTTTTATTTACTATTATTTAGTATTCAGAATAATGTCGTAATTTTATGAAGATTTGTAGGTGTTCAAGATAAGACTAGAAGTTTAAGCTGTGGGTGAATGGTGACGATGGTGATGTTTTGTTGCGAGAATTAAATGTGCCCGCCGTGCCAAAGGTTGAACGGAAAAAGCATCGACCAGACCGATTTGATCTTGGTCTTGGACTTGTCGGGGTTAGCTTACCTAGCGCTAACGCACCTGGTCCGTGCACGTTTTTCCTTCTTCCCCTTCGTTTTCCGGGCGCCTCAGCACTCCTCTCGAAAAAGTCTCCATTTTGCAAACCACATCAAAATACCCAATCCTCCTCCTCAATCTCCTCTCCTTTCAATTGCAATCTGCTTGCAATTGATTTTCCTTTTATCCTAGGAGGATTACATATCCCTCTCTAATAATGTTCCGTAACGCCCTCCGACAGTCCACGCGCGCCGTGAGCGCAATTTCTGCCTCGGGCAGAGTCGCTGCGGTACGTTTTAACCTTGATAGTCCGATGTCATCTCAATATTATCTGCGAGTGTGTGCGATCGACGTCAGAGCAATTTATATGCATTTACAAAGCTCAATTGAAGCTTTTTATGTTGTTTTGAGGGTTATCGAGGAGTTTGAAGAGCTTGCAGAGCTTGTTGAGCTCTATACGCAGAGCTGCGGCTACTTGGTCATTTACCGTCGACAATTTCGGACTATCGGCTAACTGGGGTATTTTTTTCTTAGACACGAAATGCCGCACCCGCCGTCTTCAACGTACAGGCCCGATCCTACGCCGAAGCGAAAGCCACTCCCACCGAGGTCTCTTCTATCCTCGAGCAGAGAATTCGTGGTGTATCGGAGGAGTCCAGCTTAGCTGAGACTGGCCGTGTTCTTTCCGTCGGGTATGTGGAGCCAAGAAAGCGAGATTTTTCCAACATGCTACGACCTGTTCTTACAACACAATTTGTGGTTGCGAACACCAATAATTCCTAAAATTTCATGATCGCCACAACCATATTATCAATGTGTGGCATATATGAGCAATTGGACCATATTTACTAATTTGGGGTTTATAGTGATGGTATCGCGCGTGTGCACGGTATGGCCAACGTCCAGGCCGAAGAGCTTGTCGAGTAGGTGCATAGATATTCAAGAGCCGCAATGTACGTCATTAACCATGTTACAGGTTCGCTTCCGGTGTGAAGGGAATGTGCATGAACTTGGAAGCTGGACAGGTCGGTGTTGTGCTTTTCGGTTCTGACCGTTTGGTCAAGGAAGGCGAGACCGTTAAGCGTACCGGAGAAATTGTGGGTTTGACCTCAATCCCATTCTAGCATTGAAGCTTGAATCGAACAGCGCCACTGACTACTATCAGGTCGATGTTCCTGTCGGTATCGAACTACTCGGCCGTGTTGTCGACGGTCTAGGTAACCCCATCGATGGCAAGGGCCCCCTCAACACTAAGGAGAAGCGCCGAGCTCAGCTCAAGGCTCCTGGTATCTTGCCCCGACGATCCGTCAATCAGCCCGTGCAGACCGGTCTCAAGTCCGTCGATGCTATGGTTCCCATCGGTCGTGGACAGCGTGAGTTGATCATTGGTGACCGTCAAACCGGAAAGACTGCCGTCGCCCTTGATGCCATCCTTAACCAGAAGCGATGGAACAACACCAACGACGAGACCAAGAAGCTTTACTGCATCTACGTTGCCGTCGGTCAGAAGCGATCCACTGTTGCCCAGCTCGTCAAGACTCTTGAGGAGAACGACGCCATGAAGTACAGTGTGGTTGTTGCCGGTATGTATCACCTCCATGTTCCACATGGAAATATCCTGAAGATTCAAGCTCTACATTGCTAATCAAAACGAAAAGCTACGGCATCTGAGGCCGCACCTATGCAATACATTGCCCCTTTCACCGGTAAGTTTAAAGTTTCTGGTCTTTTCAAAAATTCCCCTGACTTTTAATTTAAATTCAAACAATTATTTGCTAACTATCAATCAAGGCTCCAGTATTGGTGAATGGTTCCGTGACAACGGCAAGCACTCTCTCGTCATCTTCGATGACTTGTCCAAGCAAGCTGTTGCTTATCGTCAAATGAGTCTTCTGTTGCGTCGTCCTCCTGGTAAGTTCAACGTTATTCTTGTTTCGATATTTAAACTAACAATGCCACAGGGTATGTAACTCTAAGAACTCCTTTTCGGCCCTTTCCATTTAAAGATTTGATCAGGAACTTTGAATACTCTCTGCCCAAAAAAGGAACACATTTAAAACTCTTTGAAAATACATTTGCTAACTTATTTTGACTGAACAGACGAGAAGCCTACCCGTAAGAAGACCCCCCTCCCCCCTTTAATTCTGGAGCAATTGCTGACTTTCGGTATAGTGGTGACGTTTTCTACCTGCACTCCCGACTTTTGGAGCGTGCTGCCAAGATGAACGACAAGCACGGAGGTGGTTCCATGACTGCCCTACCGGTTATCGAGACCCAGGGTGGTGATGTGTCTGCTTACATTCCTACCAACGTTATTTCTATCACAGACGGTCAGATCTTCTTGGAGGCTGAACTGTTCTACAAGGGTATCCGACCAGCCATCAACGTCGGTCTGTCCGTGTCACGTGTCGGTTCCGCCGCTCAGCTTAAGGCCATGAAGCAAGTCGCTGGTTCGCTCAAGCTCTTCTTGGCCCAGTACCGTGAGGTCGCTGCCTTCGCCCAGTTCGGTTCCGATTTGGACGCTGCTACCAAGCAAACCCTCAACCGTGGTGAACGTGTAAGTACTTGCATGTCAGTTTTTTGATGGGTTATCAAGAGACTAATTGGAATATCTACAGTTGACCGAGCTCCTCAAGCAAAAGCAATACTCTCCTATGGCCGTCAACGAGATGGTTCCTCTAATCTTCGCCGGTGTCAACGGTTACCTTGACCAAGTCCCCGTCAACAAGGTTCTTCAATGGGAGTCCGACTTCCTAGCTCACCTAAAGACGAACGAGGCCGATGTGCTCGCGACCATCGACAAGGAGGGTGCGCTCAGCAAGGACCTCGAGCAAAGATTACGGGATATTGTTTCCAACTTCACCAAGAGCTTCATCTCTTAAACATATCGTGAAAGGCATCAAACGGAGGGATTGTTTATACCTTAAAAGGGCCTATGATGATGGATGATATCGTTTAGAGAGGTATATGTCGGGTAGGGTGCTGATTAGTGAGGGGAACGATGGGTTAGAGAGGAAGCACTCCAATTCCGACCCTTGTAAAATAGAGCCAAAAACTCAAGAGCACTCGATTCTTTTTGTCCATAATGTGCAGCAGCCATGTCACAACTCGCATTTCCATGTTGATAATTCACTTCAAGGTTAAGTCATAGAATTGCAATACCCAGTACTACCTTGTAAGCTACATTATTGGATGTGTATGTTGATGACATCATATTCAATATGTCGAACGCACTGGTTTGATCATAGCATAACAATGTCTCCAACTTGCCTGCAAATAATTTTTAAACTTGTCACCTTTCAATTTCATGTTTACTCTAAGCTTTCCAGGAGTCTTAATTATCGTCCTTTGCCGCAGTTAACAATTTCAATTGTTGCAGTAATAATTGTCGTAGCTTCATTCCACCCCAATCACTCGTTTTCGTTACCCCGCGACCCGACCGGCGTCTCGTACGATCCCACTTCTCGAGCTTCAATTTTCTCTAAGCGAGGGGAAATATGAGCTCCGACGCCGCCGACATGCTGTCGCCGACTACGAGAGGGGTGTTGGGCAAGGTCCGGCAAATGGTGCCGCCAATGCTGGAGAAATTTCATAAAGGTGCGCTTGCCCATTCTCTCTAGATTAGGCGTAGGGGAGGTGGCACCATAGTTACGAGGAGCTTTACCTGGGGCTTTAATAGAGAGATGAGGTGCTAATTGAATGCATCTGTTTGCAGGTCAATTGGGCCGCGTAGCTGTGATCGGTGGTTCTCAGGATTATACAGGCGCGCCGTACTTTTCGGCTATGGCAAGTGCGCGGTTGGGGTGCGATATGGTATGTGAAGCTTCATTCCGAGCTTCCCGTTCTACCTCTACTCCACCTACCTACCTAGCCCACCAAAGCTTCATGTTACGAGCTTGGGGCATAATACAACAGCAACGCTAATAAAAGCTGCCCTTATAGTCCCACGTAATATGCACGCCTGCCGCCGCCGCCGTTATCAAAACCTACAGCCCGAACTTGATGGTACATCCACTAATGCGACAGTCGCCTCCTTCCCACCACTCCGACTCCTCCTCCGACTCGGACCCGGCATATATATCAGGGCAGATAATCGATTTATTACCACGCCTGCACGTTTTAGTCGTGGGGCCTGGTCTCGGGCGGGATCCGCTGATGCAGGAGACCTGCGCGCGTGTCCTCGCCGCCGCGCGCGAGCGCAAGATGCCCGTAGTCCTAGACGCGGACGCGCTCGCCCTCGTCACCAAGACGCCGCAGCTAGTGCACGGGTGGCGGGAAGTCGTGCTCACACCCAACGTCGTAGAATTCGGTCGCCTGTGGAAGGGCCTCAAGGACTCCTCCTACCCAGAAGCCGACACAGCAGGTGCGGATTCGCCACAGAAGGTAGAAGCCCTGTCGCGGATGCTGGGTGGCGTGACGATCGTGCAGAAAGGCGCGAGGGACCTCATATCGGATGGTGACACAACGCTAACCGTGGATGTGACGGGCGGCCTAAAGAGGAGCGGAGGCCAGGGCGACACCCTGACTGGGAGCATCGCGACGATGCTAGCGTGGCGCAAGGCCTACCTAGACAAGATCTGGGACCACGACGGCAAACTCGGCGAAGCGGAGACCCTGGGATTGGCGGCTTTTGGAGGTGCCGCCATTACGAGGGTAAGTGTTTCGACCGGAGAAAACAAACCGGAAAACGTAAGGGACGACACTTGATGAACTAAACTAAAAAAAATAATGTGATTATAGGAATGCTCGCGCCTCGCCTTCGAGAAAAAGGGAAGGAGCCTACAGGCTAGCGATCTTACGGATGAGGTCTATACCGCGTTTTTGAACTTGATCGGTGAAGCGGCCGAGAAGCAAGGGTAAGTACTAGGAGTACTAGTTGCCATTTAATGTTGTGATATATCACAAATACTGACGATCTACAGCTAGAACGAACGGAATAGTGACCCACCCACGATTATGACAAAAGACCACATATACAAAGTGTATAGGTCTTTGTTCACCAATATTGTTCATCACTATTGTTTGTTTGCCTACCTACTTACGCATCTTTTTTGACCGGTATGATGTTACGAGCTCATTTAACGAGGCGTACGAAAAGATCGACGTGTACATACAAAGGATATTCTTCAGCTGAAAAATCAATTACTACATACGACTATGAGTTCAATAGTATCCCGTCCGCCGTGTAGATCCGAGTCGCACACGCTGGAGAATGTCGTGTAATCTCACATGCATCACAGCTGATTGTTAACGAAAGCGTTCGTAAAACGGCGATGCAGCATTCTACCATACGCGAGAGTGAATGTGGAAAACTACGGATGCTTAATCTACCTCAGTTAGAGGCAACGGCGAAATACTTGCATAGTCGTGGCGTATACCGTTACCTAAGTAGGGAGCTCTGTTCTCTTCCTTATGAGGTTGTGTTTCCCTGAGCAATTGTGTTTATTATTGTGGCTCGCCCTCGCCGCTCGTAGCACCAGATTCAGAAGGTCGAGTCGAGCGATGTCGACTTATGCCGTGTAATACAGCCTGCTGTGCTCGTATACTATTGTGACGACTTCAAATCTCGGAGATTGGCTGATATCCACACGTTCCTGTCGTGAGTTCAGAAAACAACCCTATTCGGAGGAATTTCTGCAAGTGCTGTGTTCTGGCTCGGATTCCATGGATATGCCCAAGAATGGCAAGTGATTTGGTTTCCTCTAGAATGGGTTTCACCAAAGAATCGACCCCTTTCAAGGTTACGTGATCCGAGCTGTCCGATAGAATCTGAGCTTTGGCAACTCGGATCTTGAAAAGTATATGCAATGTGCCATTTAGAATATCTGCAGATGGGGGGGGTTCGACAATGACCCGATCTCAAGCCTAAAGGAGGGTTATCCGAGATCAAGGCTAGAACGGTGCCCTCCAATCAACGTCAAGACTTGAGCATATAGCCATCACTGTCACGGGATATTGCATAGGCGGCGAAAGCAACCGAAAAGAGGCGCGTCAGTGCTGAGGATCTCTCGGATCTGAACCTCTCGGGCGCAACCGTAAAAGGGTTCGGCGGCCGGACCTTGTCGCTTCTATTCGAGACTCATTGGCCTTTAGAAAGCAGGCTGCCGTGCACCGAGACATAAAAACCTAGAGGCGTACGACGCGAGGAATATGTGGAAGCCTCTTACCCTCGAGGCTTGTTGCTATATCCACGATGATACATTAATCAATGTGACCTCAGCGCTAGTTGACGCCGCACTTCTCATACGAGCCACCAAGCAAGCCAATTCATTTAGCTTCTCAAAGAGCCATGAAATCCCATTGGGGACAACTTAGCATACGTAAGAGCTCTTTGACTTAAATAGAGCCGATGCAACCCATTGAATTAATATGTCGAACGCCCTGCCGTTCAACCACGATGTCAATGTCCGTAAAAACCGATGGACACGTAGTTATACTTACAGCAGGCTAGATCTGTGAAGTTGTGAGTAGCAGGCCTCCGAGTACATGATGACGCAAACATCGAGGATAATATGCCAGCTCTTACGAATTGACCGGATCCGTTCCGAATAAGCAACTGCAGTAGTTCATGCAGCAATGTAAATCTTCCTAACAGATCGTGCGGCTAGATCCCAGAGATAGCGAAGTTCATTCCTAATAAGGTACTAGATCTTAAGCTATTTTGAACCTGCCTTAGTATATGCAGCTTGATAGAGAGTCTCAACGACACCCGGTGGCGATTGGACAATATAGGCTCCTATAAAGTTATAGCTGACAGGTCATAAACATCAGCTCACATAGACTCGTAAAGACCCGATCGATTGGGACGTATGTGTGCCAAGGCCAGATCTTGAAAATCGTGAGGAGTGATGGGTGACATGCTATTGCAGATTTCCTCGCTGTGCATTATAGGCACCGCATCCCGATAGGATACGGGATAAGGGGGGCCCTGGAGAGGCGCTTGTATGTCCCCGAAGCAAGGCTCGGAGCTTAATTGCCCTTCCTATAGTTCGCGTCGTCTATGTGATTCGAACGGCGGATTGCGCTGTTGAAAAGTACATGGACACAGCTTACCCGCCTATGCACACACGCGGCATGTGGCAGCATATCCAGGGTCCTATTTTCCTTGCTTAAGTAAATTTACTTAGATGCCTATACGTGTCTCTCATCTCGAGGCCAATGGAAATACGACCCTCAAACTCCGCAGCACAGCTGAAATAATAAAAGAGACCAGAGAAAAAAAGAAAAAAAAACAGGAGGGGGATATCGATATCCGAAGGCAGGGTGTGGATCGGGAGAGAGACGTCTACGGTATTCCGTACGTAAGGGAGGAAGTGGATCTTCATTATTGAGACAGTAACTTAAGAAATTGGCATCTTTCTCCGAGGAGTGACTAATGAAAATTTCACAAGTCAATACTCAATACTTAAGCTTATGACACAAGAAATGGTGTATGGGGGGAAAAGGCTAGGAATGTTGAAAAATATTCAATGTTGTCACTGGTGATTGTGATTATTCGTGGGACTTGAAGAGAGTAGAAGTTGATGAGTTACAACTTTACAGTTAGGTCACGTCAACAGGGCACCGCAGGCACCGTTACTGCCGTCAAAAATGTTTTGTCGGTTGCGCTAATAATTCAAATTTGGTTTAGCGGGTTTCATCGCCAAGATTGAACTCTCGCATTTTTTTGTACCAGCCCAAATATGGACAAAATAATGGAGTCTATACTTTGGTACCTTGAGTTTGTCCTACTTCAACCCCACGCTTTACTAGTAGGTACCTAGAGAAACAATAATCTCTTCTACCTTCAATGTTGCTTTTACGCAACACAGCCAGCGACATTGTAAGATCCCTTAACCCCCCTTACGCCAACAAGCCTGCCGGCCTTTCCATTTGATGCCTACCCCTAATACCCCTAAACCACCGAGAGGGGGTGATCTTCTTAAGTGGGACGACGGGAGCAGCCACGGCTTGTAGCACGCTACGAGAGCCGAGGCTTCGATGTTGCCAGATTTAGTGAGGCTTTCTCGGCAGCCTACCGAGCTCATCGTCTTTCCTTTTTAAACGAAGGGATAGAGGCGGGCTAGCTTCTCAGCTTACGAGATCAATCATGTCTATCGTGTCTTACACAATCCACAATGCTAATGTTGATTGTGGGGATGGCTAAAGGCCTCTTTCAAAATGGTCGAAGTTGACTGAGGTCAAAAGCGGTTGCGGGCGATCCAGACCCCAGACCCGGGACTCGGGTGCCATAACTGCCGCATCTCGCTTGGGTCGATCTAAGTAGAAAGCGCTATATTTCCAATAGACCTATTCTATTCCAAAGACAAGCTACATTAACAGCTGATAGTCAGGTACTGTGCATAAGCGCATACATCGTACATGCACGATGGATGAGAAGGATATCAGATCTTGGGAAATTTGAGCACTCAAGTGCGCTCAAATGCTGACGTCGAGTACGAGACGTACAAGACTGTTGTGCGCGGAGCTTACGGAGCACTTGAGCACTCGAAATTCTCGGGTCTTATCCGTTTCTTCAAGGTTCCCCTCTCATCACATACATCCATGATGTATTTTCCGATTTGTTCTCAGAAAGGGAGACAGTCTCGAATTGAGTATATCACTGCGCTTGACTGTGATTGCCCTCTCTAAGAATGTACCTAGGTATATAGGTACTTTCAAGTTGGAAACAATTTAGAAGAGCGGATGGTTTGGGATGGCAGTGGCAGTGGCAGGCAATGACTAAAGAGTTTTCGCTGGAAGGACAGGAGACCCAGCCAACCAGCCCACATTCCTAAATTGGTGCTATACCAGCCATTTTGACCAATGGAGATGGGCTGCGACTACCTACTGTACTTTCAATGTAAATAGCACTGGGAAGGTACCTACCATGTGGGTATTAAACGAATTAGCCCCAAATCCTTCTCTTATCCCATCACAACCCTCCTTCATCATCACTCTACTTAACCTAGCATTCGAAACTTCAGATGAACTGAGACTTGAGAGCCTGTTTCCTACATTATTTGCCACCGAGGAGCTAGCTAGATGGCTAGGTGACTCGATTGCTCACCAAACTAACATGACGCACAACATTACACATACAACACTGTTGCTGTTGCTGTTGCTTTCTCCCCAAGGAATCTGATATCTCTTTTCAGATCGAACGATCACATCGAATTGTAAGTCTGCATACCAAACGTCTTTCATTTCACGTTAGAGTTATCTTCCATGTTTGTTCAACCCCCCCAAAACATAAACTGCCTTAGCATACCAGTGACTGGTAATTTCTACTAGTCTACTAGTCAAATCCCGCATCAATCTATTCGACATCGCGCCCTGTCACTCTTCTTTCTAGTATTTCAACTTGCTTTATTCAAGAACCGCACCCGCACCTACATCCCAGCTAATGTTTCCCAGCATTGAACTGCCCCAGACGCCACCCTGATCTAGCCTCGATTCTCAAGACCCATCCCTGTGCCCGGTACCCCGGCCACGGTTGAGACATTGCAACCTCCTTTCTGGCCCTCTGCCGTCTCATAGGTGAAATCCGCACAGGTGTTAAGAGGGAGTACTCAGCACTAAGGCCTTTGGCAACACAACGTCTGCTTGTGACATCCTCTTTCTCTTATCTCTAACCCTCGAATTTATTCGGTGCCCCTCGAGCCTACCTGCTGTGCCATCTAACACTACGAATCTATCTGTCGGCTGTGCGATGCTACTATATCAAACCTCGCGATATTTACTTTACCGTCTACGAGTCGACTCGTGACACTCACAAGTCCATCTCACTCACACTTAGGTGTATCGTGAACCGGCCTTTGATATCACTTGCTCAGGTTCCCTAGTCAGCAAATAGAATTCGCGGAAATTCACCAGTTTGTTCTGAGTCGAACTCTTGACTCACGTTCTCTCAACTCTGATCCAATCAACCCTCACTGGTGCAATACGACTGAAGCTAGTATTCTCTTATTTAAACTACATATAGTACATACCAAGTAAGCCCCCCATGTGCCATTGGATCCCACACCATAATGTAACATTTTGGTTAACACAATGGCGAAAGAATATCCAAAGAATTTCAACCTGGCCGCAAAGATGGTGAACAGATTAGAGAAGTTGGAAAGATTCTTCGGTGGTTCTAAGAAGAGGGATAAGGATAGAGGAGCAAGAAATAGGGAACTTTCAGCCGTGTCGACCCTTGATGATCAACATTTCCCGGCACCGTCGTTTATGAAGCCGACGTCGATACACATGAAGCCTCGGGAGGAGCCCATTTCATGGTCTAGAGAAGCTAAAGATCGTTCCCAGAGCTTACCTGGCCCGCATGGACATCGAAAACGACGGTCTTCAATCGGCTCCATCGGGGATATCTTGAATCACCGATACCACCCTAGCGACCCCATATATCCACTTTCAATATCTGCCAGGAAGACTGATGGATCTCACGGTACTCCGAGGTTATCACGATTTAGGTTTCCGGACGCCCTTACTATGGATGAAAAGGGAATCACGGCTAAAGAACGCATCGCCAAAGACACTCCAGAAGAAACCATATTAGATTGGTATCCTCAGCGCGTATCTTCATTATTTAATAATCTGGGCCTGGATACTTCTATCGACGACCGCATTGGGAAATTCTCGCCAAATAACTCAAGGCTATCATCATCTAAACCACCATCCCCGACCTGGTCCACGCCACCCTCACCTCGAACGAGGACAGACACTATCAACATACCACTTGGACAGCCATCCAGGAATACAAATAAGGGTTTAGTTGGAGGACTATTACTATCAACAAATCCTTCACCTCCACCATTCTCACTTCCTACTCCCGACTCTCCACCGGCTTCGGACAATGAAGAAGAATGTTCGCGTACTTCGCACGGCCGATTGTCGCCCACGAAGGTGCTGGCCTCACCCATTCGGATTACACCTAAGCCGTCGCGTGACTTCATCTCTAGACATAGCGCAGAGCTTTCATATCCCATCAGGGAATCGTGGGGCTTGAGACCGCAAGATCCAGTAGCTTCGAGGTGCACCACTTTAGAAGAAAATCCATTCGTGATTCGATCACGATTTGTGCGAAAAACTGAAAGTATGGATTCCCTATCGACTATTACTAGATTTAGACCGATCAATCGGAACCTTAGAGAGCCCACGCTCGACGATTTCTACCGTCTCGACGACGACGATATCTTGGAATGCAGACCTGCGACACCTAAAATAGAGGATGAAGTTGACATACCGCCAACACCACCTCCAAAGGATCCGCCCGAGACCCCTATTGGCAGAAGCCGTTCTACTCGACACATGCCAATTGCTCCCACGGTTGCGATTAGCTCTTCGTCTGGAGAGCTCACTCCTCCGCGTACACCAACTGACGCTCAATTCCTTACTTTGACGTATTCACCTACCAATGCCTCTGGAGCATTAGGCGCAATGTGGGCAGCTAGCATTGCCAACACTTATAATTTCGATTTAGTTTATATTATTAGCCTTTGGCCGAACGGTGAAGGAGACAGCTTAGACCCATCACGACGACCAACTTCTTCTGGTAGTCAACCCACAATCCAGGAGAGAGGTCATGCCGCCGCCCGGTGTTCCATCGTCGCCAACTCAAAATCCGAGGTAACTGGTCGGATACTTGCCGCATATGGTTTGAATCAATTTGGATCACCCTTTCGGATCCACGCCCAGTTCCATAAAAAGATGCTTGGTTTCAAGGGTTGGAAAGAGTATCGCGACGAGCTTGCTTCTCCAGGAATGATAGCGCGGGGGTGGACCTGCTCTTTCTACAGCGACCATATCACGACGACCCAAAATGAGGCTACTAGCAGTCACGTAAGACAAAGTGGGATGGCAAACCGAGGAATAGTCTTTGCCGCTTACACCAAAAAGACGACCAAGTCAGCGATCCCTGTCATATCGACGCCGAAACAAACGGCGATACTCGGGAAGCTCTTCTACGATGCACAGACGCTTGTCGACGCTCTAGTCCATGGTACCTAGTCTCAACCTATCATGACAAAGCTTTACAACAATATTACATATCAACGAGGGAGACACAATGGATTAGCGCAGGTCTCACCCTTAGGAGGACAACATTTTGTCAAACGTGTACCAGACCCGATGAGTTGCGATGAATTACGATGATGGCAGAGTATGGCATTCGTTACTATTTGATACCCCAAAACTTGTTTACGGTGGCCATAGTCTTTCGGACGAAACTAGACCTGTTGATTTGAGATATCTCAACCAACAGTCATTTCTCACAGGTGGAATATATTAAAAGATTTATCTTACGTACCTACTGTATAACGATGTATTAGCCTAAGAATTGCGGATTATCCCGATTCTTGAAAATCTAATGTTGTACATGAATTATATCATTTCAGCGGTGTATTTGGCGAATTTTTGATTTCTGTCGTGATACTAGGTACAATTCGTTCCTCACATACATTAACTCCTGTCGCCAAACGAGATGCACCCTATCTCTATCTCTCCCTTGGAAGATTTTGAAGGGATGCTATTCAAGCAGGTAGCCCTGGAGGTACGTGATGAGTCCTCCCTTTTGCACGCCTTTCCTTGGATAATAGCCCATCAAACTCTTAGTCTCATGACGCCCAAGGAATGCCTAACTCCTAATATTCATTAGAGACCTTCTCCAACTAATTCGTCATAACGTCAAAGGGATTTCAACTGGGTATATCCTACCGTAAACTGGATCTCGTCATATTTTCGAATAAGAGAGCAGCCTGCATTGTGGCTGTAGCGGTGGGGTTTTTGAACGAAAATCCTAGGAAGACATCGCGCGAAGTAAGCCATAGTCGCTACCCCTCTCGCGCCTCTCCCTCTCCCGACGCTCGAGATCCATCCGCACCAAAGCGCTGCCCCGCTCCCGCCACATCTGTATCTCCTCGTCCAAAGCCCGGTCGTGATATGTCTCCTCGGCCTTCTCTCGTAGAGCGGCTTTCTTCTCTCGCGCTTCGTACTGCTGGAGGCGGAGCTCGCAGGTTCGGTACGCGAGCTCGAGACGCTCGATCTGTGCGCAGTGACGGAGCGTGCGGAGGAAGGGGTTTTGGGTTTGGTCGAGTTGCGCGTATTTGGCGTGGACCAGCTTGCGGACGAGGGCGCGTTGCCAGTTGTAGAGTTCGGAGTCGTTGTCCCAGTGGGTGAACTCGCCGCTGGCGCGGTGGATGGCGCGGTCGGTGCCGCGGATGAGCTCGATGTCGCGGATGGGTGAGGGGATCTCTATGGGTGAGGGTCGGGACTTGGGGCCTCGCTTCTGTTGCTCTGGCTTGTTCTCCTTCTCGTGACTTCGGGATCGGGTGTTCTTTTGTGATGTGTGTTGGCGTTGAGAATGACTGCGGGCTGCGGTTTGGGCTTGCGGTTTGGCTTCGCGGCGGGGTTCGGGGCCGTGCGCCGGGTCGGAACGCTTGCGCTCGAAGGGTAGCCGGAAGGGAACTTGAAGGCCACCTTTCTTGTTCTGCTTCTCGTCGTTCGTGGCGGCGGCCTTGCTTGGTTTACCGGCGTTGCCGTTGAGATTGTGCGCCGCTGAATTTGCCATCATCCTTTCGTTAAGAGATGCGAACTCTAGCGTTCGACGTCTGAGGGACTCGGAAACTTGGTTATTTGGAGGAAGTCTGACTGAACGTCGCCTGTGACCTGGACGCAAGAGGCCGGGGACCTCATCCACTGTCTCGTCACTCATCTCGGATCGAAGCGAAGGCTCAGTGATGATAATGGTCAAACCTGGCTCGTTGACCGTCTTTGGACTCGAAGGCGGAACACACAATGCTAATTCCTCAGACATAATGGATTGAAAGATCTAAACAAAGAATTGTGATCGTGTAGGACTCGATGGTACGAATCGTGTGAATTTGAGTGATGGTGTTGTCTGGCGATCGCAGAGAGATGGATAATGCGAAAGACGATGACCTAGGTAGGTATTTAGTGAGGAACAAAAATTACAATAAGTGGAAAGTACATACTATCTGTAGTTGCTAGAATAAATTTTTCTCGTGCCCGACCATGCAAAAAGCTGTGTTGAATGTAGACGCAGGTGGCCTAGGCGGAACTTTTTGTCGCTTCGCGGTGTTCACCCCATCGTCGAGATTTGTATCAAACCTCACTGTATAGGCCCATTGTTAGGGCATGCCACGATACATAGAGCTTCAGATTAAGCTCTTGCCATAATCAGATGGAGCTATGGTACGTAGTGTCATATTTTAAGTTTAAAGTTTACAGGTTGTCAACCATTGATGGATGAAGTAAGCACTTGAGATTGCTGAAAGCGTCAGAATAGGGAGGAATTTTTAAAAGAGATTTCCAATATGGGATACGTCATCCAAAATATTTCCAGCTGGAGGGCTGTGTTTTTCCTCATCGCGCCCAGCATTTACGGGAAGGAGCTGAATACCTGAACGCCGCAATAAAACCCAACGCCGTGGCGCATCTCAAACCCTGCCGTGTCGCCTAGGACTATTGTGAGACCGCCGGGAAGGATCCTACGATCAGACACGAAGGTACCTGAAGCTAGGTGGGGGTCGCGATTTTCAGACACCTTTCATGTTCCATCATTTTAGTCATCTATATCGGTATCTTCATTGAAACCTTTCATCCCACTAGCGACGTTGATGTCTACGGTTTATTTATAATTGACTCTGGTAGGGAATCCATACCTTCAATTGCCTACCTTTAAAGTTCTGTAAGATGACGCGAGAAGCTTAATGGGAAAGTCGGGGATTATGAGTTCGACTATAGAACAAAGACCTCATGCGGCCATTAATTATTAGGTACATAGAATACAGAAGTCCGACATCAGGTGTATATATGTCAAACTTGGGGATATCTTAGGTTGATAAAATACACGTGGTGGGAATGCCGTTTTCCCACCACTAACCGTCTGAGATTCCGGTGGCTTAACCAGGCACATTACATCCATATCCCCCGTAAATATCGTTATTCTTCAAACTCGCGCTTCGAATCGTGATGGTCGTGATGGTGTCCCAATTTGTCAACGGCTCTGTGCATCTGCGCAGACGCCGCCGACCTCATTTCTCCTATTGCGGTCCTGTGTGTCTCACTCGCATCCCTGACCGCTTGTCTTCCTGTCTCCTCTATCCGGCCCTTACTCTCCAGCACTTCGCGTTGCCCTTGATCGACCGCTCGCGCTGCCTGTTCGCGACGTTCTCGGGCGGCTTGATCCACTTTTTCCGTAGTCTCGTCAAGTTGGCCTTTTGCGGTTTCCCCTACCCCTCGTATGTCTTCTTGCACCCCTCTTCCGTGCTCATGTATCCGATCTCTCACATGATGCGCCTTCTCTTCGAGGCCGGCACCGAGTCGGGATGCTAAACCCTCCAGTTTTGTGATATCGAGACCGCCAACCCTATCGTGACTGTCATTCCTAAAGCGCATGCCGCTCGTCACCGAGGTGTAACTGTCGGGTGTGTTCATTTCAATCTCCTGCCTCGTGTGATTGTACATGCGATCGACAGCCGCAACGACCTCGTAGACGTCGAGGGTACAGCCGGTACGAGAGAAGTCGCGCTCGCGCTGCTCGATGAATTCGCGGATTTTCTTCCATTCGTTGCCGTAGTACTTAAGACGTGCGGGCAGCCCGCTGCCCTTAAGGAATGTGAGGAGCCCCGCAATTATGGTGTTAATGGCACCGAAAGCCGTCACCGCGCCGTGGCTGACTCCCGCGGCTCCCATAGCCGTGATAGAGGCTGCGACGACAATCTGTAGGAAGTAGCAGACATTGATAAGGATTGAGAAAACCTTGTACCGGTCCTTGGACTTCTGCTCTGAGCGTACCACTCGTGCGTATATGCCGATATTAGCCGCCGGGCGCGTCCCTATAGGGCTCGATTCGCTATATCCAAGGTACGGCGATGTCGTGATGCCTACCATGAGACGGAAGAGTCTCAAATTGTCGTCTTCGGGGACGAGAAAACTCCGGGGGTGCGGGAGCACGTTTGCGGCGCCTCCCAAAGGGGAATCCATTGCGGTTGGACCGAAGCCCGCCACAGAGCCAATATTCTGAGGTCCATACTCATGGTTAATGCGACCTTCCTCGATGCGCCCTTCTTGCGGCTTCCTCTTAAATATTAACCGTATCAACGCGCCGAAGAACGAACCCATATCGCGTGGCTTTCCGCTGTGCTCAGCTGTCCGAACAGACACTAGCAAACGATGCAGAATCGAGAACCACGGACATTAAAAAGGGACTCGAAAGAAATAGATAGAAAAGTCACTACCTCATAGGGCATCTTAGACCACTCACTATGCCGATCTAATAGACTATGGTTTATGTGCATGCGTATAGTTCAGCTGGCTTCGAGAAAGCAATATTTCCTAAAACGTATAAAATTGCCCAGAAAGGCATCGATCTACACCCGTCGGAGGTTTGATATCTCGGAGTGGGCCAATGAAGACGCTACGGAGAGTAAGATAGTTGTCTGCGAGCTTATGCGCCAAGCGATGAGGATTTGGAGGGCAGCGAATGGACGTCGAACGGGACGTCCCGACATCATAGACAGCCTACATGACTACGTAGTAGTCTTTGATTTGATATGCATGGTAAATCTGTGATAATGGCAATCATCTGCAGAACAGAATTTAATCGGGTCGCCGAATACAACGGTCGAGAGGGATTCGGAGGGTCAGAGATGCCCGAGATCCTGGTCGAGCAATATCCGAATTCAGCTCGCTTACCAGCCTCTTGGGAAAATACAACGGTAGTTGTTGAGCTGACAAAAAAGAAAAATATGATATTTCGAGGTCATGTTTGCCCACCAAGTTGTGAAAGTAAAATCGTGCCTGTGAGACAATACCGCCACCGCTCCGCTCTCGCCTCTGGAAAATTCCACGTGGAATAAGGGGCGGGCAAACGTTGACCTATAAACGATCACCACATAGAGTGATGCCCAGCTCGTCAGGTAGGCATCTCGGCAGGCCGGCTGGGAGTTTGAAGAAAATTTCCGAGCGTTGAGGTTAGAAGCGGAATGGAAAAGATGGAAAATTTTGGACAAGTCGAGCTTTGTTGGCGGCTCAAGTAGGCTTTCAAGCTAGCAGGCTCTAGCATGGTTCGTAAGGTTTATAGGCACATTTGAAACTCATACCTGCCTGATATAATGGACAAATCAGAAGCGTAGAATGGGATATCCACATTCCCTTTTGGGAATCCACTGTTCAACGCTCCATCCTATCGGGACAAGGGAATTGTATGTAGGTTGTAGATCTAGCTTCTCCGTCTGCGCCGAAGTTCATCTTGCATAGACCTTAGCGCAATCGCCGTCGAGGTGAGGGGGTTGTGGGTGGAGTAGTGTAATAAGACATTACCGCCACAACCTTATAGGCGTCATCATCCCCATTAATACAGATGGGGACGTACAAAAATATAGCGACTCGCACAGCGCCGACCTAAAAAATCGTGCCACTGGTCAACGATGATCATTCACAATGACTATGATTCGTAGCTCCTGTAGGTAGGTAGGTAGGTAAGCAACAAGTTCGTTTCATAAATTCACATATCTTCTCGTATCTACCTGCATAGGGCGATGGCGAAGCCGGCACTTGTGCTCCCTTGCTTATCCTTCGGGGGATAGGGCTAACATCCACGAGTGAATTCTATCATTTGATTGGAGGAGCGATTTGGAAGTCAATTTATGAATGATTTGGCCTAAGCCAAAACCTAACCCACTGTTGGAAATGGAGAATCTGTGTAGGTAGAGACAGAAGAAAGCATGTACACTAGAACGCCGCTATTACCCCTGTAATATAGCCCACTTCATCCCGCTGAAAGAGCCAACCTGTCCGCTGTAAATTTAAGTGTATCATCCTTCAAACAAACCCTCCAGCCATTTAATTGATCTGACAATCTAGACCGTAGATATATTCCGATTCATGACATATCTCAAACCCGCCAACTCTATCATTAATATTATCCTACAGAAAATTGCGGAAAAGAATAAAGGCATGAAGATATGTTCGAAAACATCGTGAACCGTCATAAAGAGCATTGACGGAAACATGGACACGCCGAAGCACCAAAGAACGACGCACATGCCTTGAGCTATCATGTTTAGGAATACCTCCAGCGGCGATGGCTTCTCTGTTACACTGAGACGGAGCTCCTGATTCGCGCAGACCGTGATCTCTTTATTAATAATAGCTAGTATTTCCGTCGCTAAAGTTCTCAGGCTCTTTCGAACGGCTGCTAATAATTTCTTAAGGCGCGAGTTATGCTCTTCATTGGGCTGCTTAGGGCGATATTTGGTGTCCGTGCTCCTCGTCATCATAGCGTGTCCACCCATTACGAGAAACTGCGGTACCAGGGCGAAGACTGCCCATAATAGAGGCCCAAATTGTGTAGTGCAACCCCAAGCAAGTATTGCTTTCTGGCCCATCTCGACGGTGGTGAATATAACAATACCAGCCGCTAGTAATGCGAAGAGGTATTCAGAGCTGCATAGTAGTATCGCATAACCTCTGGAAGAAACCGGAATTTGTAGTTGACCGTCTTCGGCGAGAAGTATCTTGCCAGGGTGCTGATATTCAAATGGCTTGAAGATCTGGTATGCTGGCGAGCCGAGAGTTATTAATGTAGCTAGAAAGGGCCGATGGATTGAAAGAAGATATATCTCAGATATGCTGGGGCCTATTGAGGCAGACAAAAGTGCCGGGATGAAACCAAGCGCGACCGAAGCGCCTTGGGCATTGGCCTGAAAGTTAGGCGGGTATTGACTTAGAATACAGGCCTCGTGGCGATAACAAATTGATAGCATCTTTAGGGCCTCCGGGGAGCCTCGAGGCGACCGGTAGGCCGCACGGTAATCACGAAGAGTGAGGTTACAGATGCCTTCGGATACATTGGTTAGGAATTCGCGGTGGTCTGGATACCATAGCTCGAACTGGGGGCTCCAGGGCCAAGCAGTCCTAGGGTTTGATGAATAGTATTGATAAGGGAGACTGTCATCGTCTAGCTGGTCCATTTGTGCAATGCAAGAGTTCATCAAAGTACAAAAGAGCAAAATGATAAAGTACAGAGACAACATTTTGAATGATTACTAGGGATAAGAAGATAGACTAACCATGACAGAAGACATGTTACTTCAAAGATGAACAGACAATGCCACCATTTTCCTAAGAAGGCTCTCGTCCTCTTACCTATATATCTTAGCCGATGATCCAGAGGCCTCTCGAAGAACTGACTACCTCAGTAGCACAATAAGCGCTAACACTCGTAAAATCGCTGGGTTGCATCTGTACCACGACGGCTACCAGTATCTGGGAATGGAAACATTGGTGAAAACTGCGAGAATGAAGCTGCTCACTTACACAGGCCCCTGGCCATGCCTCATAAGCGCCCTAGTACTCCGTCAACTATCTCAACAGACTTATGAACGGAATTTTAAGAATAGATGATATGATCCACCTTTCGAACTGGCTGGCCGTCTGGGCTGTGAGTCCTGATTTGACTTTGCAGCCCTTCTCGTTCTCGAGACAGGAACTTTTCTCATGAACCCATGATGATAACTTTGACACTTCATGCTGAAGTCGGAATAATCTTCTATCGTTGGTCGTTCGTATTTCATTCCCATCACAATAGGCCTCAACGGATAATGTAGGCGGTAAATGAAAGGGGTTGTCCGGATATGAGGCAGTCGAAATTTGCCTCCGGCTTCTAGGAGTAGTTTTATTGTGTCCCGGTGTGTCTTTATTTTTGTGGCGGAAGCCGTCTTTGTAACAGCTGATAACCGAAGGTTTATTGACAGCGAATGGAGCAGGCGAACTTGTCACACAAAGTCCTCAGTCTGAAATAGGGGAACAAGTGGGTCTAGCTTTGCTTTTGAATTATTCGGCATAAAGAAATACTACCTCATACTTACATAAATTTATTAAAGCGGATTGACGTAAGTCTGGGAATGGGAATTGGACCTGAATCTAGAGCGACCAGCCTTGAATGAGCAATCACCTCAAAAGACCGCAATAAGTTTCACAATTCCATCTTCTCTTGAATATCATTATTATCTTATTTGTTTGGTGTATGTGTATAGAAGCGTTGAAAATGACCAAATTTATCTCGGCCGAGTGAACCATACTTAAAGCTTCTTTCTCAAGACTCCATAATTTAAAGTCTCCAGTATAGATAACGACGGCCGTTGCGATCGTGGGATGATGGAAAGCCAACCCAACGACATAGAGAAAGGACGCACGGGGTATGGGCGGATCGATAAACTTCAACAAGCTTACGGCCTAATCCGACTCATCCGAAACTCAATCCGGCCTCATTATCCTCTCTCTTCGAATGCTCCGAACACTTCAAATATCCCTAGAACTTCCCCGGAACGTCTCGCGCTGGCGTCCCCCGATTCACCCGATAGCTCCTCCGCCTCGACCGTCCTATACCTGGCATATGGCGCCAACCTCTCTCAAGTTGTGCTTGACCGGCACGACATCAAACCCATAAGCCAGATTAACGTATCTGCGCCAACTTTCGACCTAGCTTTCGACTTGGCTGGGATTCCCTATTGGGAACCATGCTTCTCCAACATCGCACCACGCAAGATCCCTAAACCGCCTATCGACCCCCCAAAACCACCATTTGATCCACCGAAACCCCCTTTTGACCCCCCTAAATATCCCGGATTGATACTACCCTCGCTTCCGCCAGGCGTCCCCTCATGGAACAAAGGCCTATACGGCGTAGTCTACGAGTTGACAAGCGATGACTACCGCAAGATAGTCAAAGCAGAGGGCGGCGGGTCCGCGTACAAGGACGTTCTGACGCCAGTACTTGCACTACCTCCGCCGATCAACATACCCGAGAAGCCCCCTATACCCGAGTTACCGAAGCCGTTTGTAGCGCATACGCTCTATGCGCCGCATTTGCCTTCCTTCAAACCCCCTGGCGACGGGGACGGCGATGGTAACGGTAACAATGACGATGATCCGAGGGATAAGAAATGGTGGCAGAAATTGCTACTGCCCGTCCACCGTCCTGAGGGCTACGCACAACCTAGCGAACGTTACCTACAGCTAATTCGTGACGGAGCGCACGAGCACTATCTCCCAGATGACTACCAACATTATCTTGCGCAACTACAATCTTACAAGATAACAACATGTCGGCAGGAGGTGGGGCGCTGGCTGCTCCTGTTACTGTGGTCACCATTCTTCGCGTTGATATTACTTCTCGGCTATTTCTTGGCCGACAAAAAGGATGGTAAGGTGCCGTTATGGCTGGGTGCCGCATCCGCCGTCTTGGCGAATTTGCTATGGAAGTTCTATGATGCGATTTTCAAGCCATTATTTGGGGATGGTGAGCGGACGATAGAAGATGATGATGATGATGACTCTACGAGAATAAGACGTGAAGGCATAGTAAGAAATACATGTATATGGGGAGATGAGAAAAATGTGTTACTTGGAGATTGGTAGCATGACGATGCACTATGATGATGATGGCATTAATGATAATGAATTCCAAAGATCTTTTGTTTGTTTCTGGTCCGGGATATCATGCTATAAAGCCCCGTCTAACGTATTGTCTATCGTAGCCAATAATGAGTAAAACACACCCCTTAACCTGACTGATCGTGATCGTATCCAAACATTCATCCTCATTGCTTTCAACTTATCTCCCAATTTCCCTATCGTATTGCCCCCGCCATGGCGCCTATAATGAAAACTCCATACCCCGCACCTAGACCTAAGTCCTCGCAACGAGGTCGGGGATATCGTCAACCGTATTCCTCCCCTCCAGAATATCATGCACAGCCGTGAACAAGGGGTAATCCTGCTCCAACCCCCTCCTCTTCAAGAACGAATTCACCTCCGCAGCCGTGCTCGTACCCTGCAACTTCTGGCCATTGAGCTCCGTCTGCTCGACCTCCTGGACAGAAATGCCCTTCTCGACCGCCTTCTTCGCGCAGCGGAAGTTACGGCCACCACTGCAACTCGTGATGAGATCAGCGACACCGGCACTCTCTTCCGTGAAAGTGCCGGTCGAGATCGTCTCGCCGAAAAACTCGTGCCCGAACTTCACCATCTCGAGGAGCCCGACCCGCATTATGGCCGCTTTCGCGTTGTCGCCCCAGCCACGGCCATCCACGAAACCGGCTGCGAGGGCGACTATGTTTTTCAGGGCGCCGCCGAGGGAGACCCCGGCTACGTCAGAGACCATGCGCACGTGGAAGTAGGGGCGGTGGAAGAGCGTCTTGAAGGTCTCGTGGTCGAGGGGCGGGTACTCGGGGGGCACGGGCGTGAGCTTGGTCTTGCTGATGCGGCCGCGCACGTCTCTATGCTGGATCTCCGCCAGCGGCGTGATGCTCAGCTCCGAGGCGCGAGGGGAGCCGCGGTTGGGCGTGGCGGATCGTGGAGTCGGGTTCCGCGACGGGGTCCGCGAGTTGTCCATTGGGGGAGGGTCGTAGGCGATGGTCGTCTCGGACCACTTCTCAGCCGCGATCTCGGACGCGATGTTCGCGCCGGATAATGCGCCGCAGTAGATACCGAGACCCTCGCCGATCCATTCTGAGAATAGGGATATGCCTTCGTCCGTAACATTGACACCCTTAATACAGGAGATACCCCGAGCGAAAGGTAGGATCTTGCCCTTGAGTTGGCCGCAGATACGGTGGATAAACTGGTGGGGCAAGTTGAAGATGAGGATGGAGGAGTCGGCGACGGCGTCTTCGAGGGAGGGGTTGGCGATTATGTTGGCGGGGAGTTTGATTCCGGGTAGGTACTTGATATTTTCGTGGTGTTTGTTGATGACAGTGGTAAGTTTCTGCTGCGTGCCCTCGTATGTTACTTCTTCCTCGTACACCCACATCTGAACATCTTCTTCAAATAAATCCGGGTGTTCCTTGGTGTTCTGGGCAATGATCTTGGAGATCGTCGAACCCCTGTGTTTATGTCGTCATTAGCGTCCGGAGCTTGGGAGGAAACCGGGTAAGACATAATAACTTACCAGTTACCGGAACCGACAACGGTTACCTTGTGTTTTTTGGTGCCGTTGGCACTTAAGAGACCCGGAGCCATAGTGGAGAAATGTGAAAACTGGAACTGAGAGAATTGTACAGAGTTGAAAGGAGCAGAAGGGAAAAATGGCTTGTGTGAAACTTTGGCGTGGGCGGGGAATCTCAACGATGCAGCAACTGGGTATCTCAAGTATCTCAACCGATAGAATAATTTCATAAGAGCTAAGAATTGAAAACCCACCGATTTTCGAGGACGCAGATCAGTTTTTAAATAGTTATTGGCAATTGGCGAATGTTTTTAATGACCTGAAAGTCAAATCACTCTTACAGGTTCATGTGACAGCGAGGAAGTAGAATAGGTATCGTATAGGTCGAATCGGATAGACCGAGGCGCCTGAGGGGAGCAAAAATCCGTGGCGGCATGGCAGGTGCCACGGAACAGTGACGCATGAAAGGCTCACCGCCTACCCTTTCTAGCTGAGAGTATCCATTTCTAAACTTGAAACGGCTAGATTGTATCCAGTCAACTGGATCAGCAATTAAAGTTGGGCTAAATACAGGTGAAGACTTCTCTAGCGGCAAACTTCAGAGCGTGAGGTAATTGGTAACGTTCTTGTGATGTATCATTGATGGATCCGAGGCAGAAGTTTTATAGGTTTCCAAATATTGATAGCGAGGTTGCTAAAGAAACCGAGTTAATCAGGTTAATCTATAGGGTTATAGAATATCCTATCAGATTTCTTCTCAGGAACAGAATAGTCAGATGAGCGCCCGTTACATTGGAAGAAAAAAAAACCTCGGCAGCACCACTTTAAAAGAGACAAACCGAGGACTCCGATAATAAATTGGGTTCCTCGTGCTTCAGCACAACAACAATATTAAATCTCTCACTTGTAGTATTTAAAAGGGTAAAGTCGAAAAATTAGTTCTAAATCCTGTCTGCGTGATTTATCTATCTATTTGAAATGGATGAATAGTGCATCATATGTGCTATATATATTTAACTAAAATCACTTCAATCTCACTATAGGTGTACCTGCAGCTGCACTAGGTACTGGAGCATTAGAGCGCGTGGGGCAGTCTTGGCATGAAATAACCCTCCAAGGTTACCTCTAATTCTTCTCTAATTCTTCCCTACCAGGCGTAGTACTAACAATCATTTCATATTAACTCACGAAACATTAGATATCACCATAATTTGCAAGCTCTTTAGAAATCAAGATCTCTGGTTAATTTATATCCTATGAGATCATTAGGTGCTTTTCCCTATCCCCTATATAAATGGTTTCCCCTTATTTCCCCATTCATGCCGCACCGCTGGCGATATCCTTCTGGGCCTGCAAAGTTAGGTTGACAATCTCAACCACCATGTGTCTCCGCTCTAGATCTAGATGATCATCACTAACTCCATCTTGATACCAGACGGTAGAGTACAATTCGAACCCGTCAGCCGGTTGCCCATAATCACTTCCGTTGACTGGGCGAACAGCAATATGCAGCACGCCGAATCTGGTTCCGTCACGTAGGTTCTTGTCACCCGCTTGCTGGATAGGAAACTCCGGTAGCGGCCGTAGGAAAGGGTCCTTAACACGGTCCGGCGTACCGAAGTTGGGGATAGTGAAGTTGGTGGTTACGCCACCCCATCCCTCGAGAATTTTCGAGGAGAGCTGAGTCCCGTTTGCGACCGTCTCCTTTACGTAGTGCTCGGGCTCGGCCGCCAAGTTGGCCTTGTCGGCATTCGCGGATGCATACCAAGTCGCGAACGACAGGTACGTCACGTTAGGTAGGAAGACAACAGCCCGCGCATCGGCAGATACCCAAGAATTGTTATGGGACTTGTCAATCGCGTCGTTCCAGAATTTATCTGCGTCGGCTGCGTCTGGTAGTAGGATTGTCTTGAGCTTCTCGGAGCCGAGAGACTGTTTAAGTTCGAGAACCGCCGTAACATTGTCCGGAGAGAGCTTAGGAAGATGCTCGGAGCCTAGCCGCTTCATGAGCAGGGCGAGAGCGCCATTTGCGGCGTCGTGCTCATATTGGCTCTTTGGTAGGTCCACGTTGGGTCCGGATAGAAAGTATTTGTATCCGTTGATGGTTTCGTTCAAGGCTGTTGCCCCAAGGGCAAGGGTGGAGAGACAGAGTATATTCCTAAACATGATGTCCGAGAAGAAGTACGATAATTGCTCGACTTATCGCGATGAGCAGTTGAACAAACCAAATTGAGAGCTCTCTTTGGTTATTTTAAATACTTTGGCCTAAGACGCCCTTGTGTCTACACGGCTGTATCGGAGATTTGTCAGGCATCGTGAATCGTCGAACCACCGCAATTGTAGGATATGGCTCGATTCTAGAAAACGTCTTTACTTTTGGTAAATCATTTACGTGATGTAGTATCCACATTTAGCAAACTCGCCGTATTTGGACGAATCGCCAACCAGCAGCAGGATTATATAGGATTCGCACGTAAACGAACTGGTACCAGATCTTGTTTCTGTGTTCTAGGCACCTGATTCACGTCGCCAAGGATACCTACCTAGTAGTTATGTTAACTCCATTTAAGCCTCAACTACCTGGTAATTACTTGATTGCTCAACTCTTGGAATCAGTTGAGGATTTTGACGCCCTTTCGAGGTTAACTACCCCGATCCCTATCTCCAACTTGCCTAATCAGTCGTAAGGCACGATATACTCCAAAAAGAATGGCAGTTAATGTCCCTACAAAATAGCAAATACAAGTAGTCGAATGACTGGGATTACGACATTGGTGTTTGCTTTTCCAATTCAGCCGCTTGAAGGTCTCCTTCCCCTTCAAGCTACCTACTAATATTCAAACTTGCTTGATATAAAACCTCCTTGAATAATCCGCCACTACCATTCAAAGCCCTTACATCAAGAAAAAGTGAGAGGCATCTAATCGATAACCCGGTTTGCAAAGACCAGCCGTTGATGTGAAACCTTAGCTGACTGTGTACGACTTCTCTCGTCATATTATCGTACTTTGCCCGCTAAGAATTGGTCATTGAACGTGGCTGTGTTACGAGTCGTGAATAGGCTTTGAGACACGGCATGTCGATTGCTCTTACATGATTAACCAGACTTGGAGGCCCTTCATACCTAGGTTGCTGTATGTTCGTTGATATTATATATGATAGATCAAGAGCGAGAATTTCGTAGAGCCAAATCTATAAGGTACGGAGGTACCTATAGGTAGCCAAGTTAAAGTGACTAGGTAGTGAGATCCGAGATCATAGTCATATCGGTCCTTACATCAATTATGCTATCTCCAGGTTCATGCACAAGGCGTTTCGCAACCACCACCGTACCAAGAAATTGAACGCGATTAAGGAATCATGAAGACGCATTAAAAT
This sequence comes from Annulohypoxylon nitens, assembly GCA_022496965.1. Taxonomy (NCBI): domain Eukaryota; kingdom Fungi; phylum Ascomycota; class Sordariomycetes; order Xylariales; family Hypoxylaceae; genus Annulohypoxylon; species Annulohypoxylon nitens. Next base: position 659,984 of record MU386633.1, read on the forward strand.
ATGTGTAGATTCTTTAAGGAACTCATTTTTGACTGTCTCTCTTCCCAACCCCGTTTCCAGAAATTTAACAGATAGCAACAACTCATAAAACTGAAGCAAGACTGACCTGGGATGTTAGTAGTCATTTCTTGGAGAATCATCCCGGGCGCGGTGTTAACCATGTCGCCTTGCTGGATTTCACGTCTAGAGTGCAGATACTTTTGTACGTAAAGTGTGTTACTCATGACGTAAACACTGTCACCAACTTCAACATCTGAGAATGTTATACCGGGGAAAGAGCCCTGCATGCCTTCCCCTGATGATATGTGGATCTCTTTGCCGATGAAAACAGCTCGAATGGTAGGACCAAGTCGCATGTATGGCATTAACACCTCTCTGGAGGACTCTCTTTCATGATCCGGGTCTAGGTCGATTACCTGCGACTCTTCCCAGCATTTCCCTAACAAATGCCGTAAACTGTCAGACTCATTTACCAACAAGCTCGTGATTTTGTTTTGGGACTCGGCCTCTCCGATAAACCTGCTCGCATCTGTCCAAGGTAGGATTTCTCCGAGAAAGTTTGACTTCATCCAATTCCAAATGGATTCGTTACTGAGTCTATCCCAACCATGGGGCCGATCGGTGATGATTATCAACATGACTCTTGTGATAAAGTCTAGAAAGTCCTCCCCTTCCTCACGACATACTTTCCAAGAAATGCGGACAGGCGCACCACCATGGGATAACGAGGGTAAATCGCGGTAGGAGACGCTAATCCTTAAGATATGGTGTGTTTGGTCGCCAGAAGTGCTGATGCCCTCGCCCGTTAGAAAATTGGCTGTAAAGGGGAGTTCACCGGGGGATGGGATCCGCCAGTCCGGAACCCAAGACGGCAGTTCCCGAGGCAGCTTCCCTCTCGATCGCAAACTTGTCTCTCCTAGAATAGAAAATAAATTACTGATACCCTTACCTCTTGCTCTGTTATTAGCGTACACTGTCGCGAAATCTATGAAAACGCGACCGATAGTGTGTGAGTAGTTGATCTTCACAGGAATCTCATCTTGCTTCAAGCCAAGTATAGCGTAAATCCTGTCCCGCTGGTCGGAGCAGTCAAAATTGTCGAAAGCGTTTAGGAGGCTGAACATGTTGGTATTGTCTACCATTCCTTGCGTCGAAAATACCGAGTTCTGGTTCCAGAATACTTTAGGGGTGACATGAGGCATAGACCACGATATCCAAATCCACCAAAGCGACATGATATGGTCGACACCCTGTGTTTGGGATGAAGAGACACTGCTGGTTTCCTGTATAATCATGACTAGCCGCTGCCAAGGTATCTCAACATTCCCGCAGTGAAATATCACGCATGGGTTAAGTGTTATCTCTTGAATAATCCAACGACGATTAAACCATGGATGTTGCGCGATTCTTAGCGCATGAGTTGAGAGGGACTCGGTGAAGTCATCGTCAGGCTTGAGTTTTGCGTATCCGTTTCCTGCGGCCGCACGCAAAACCTTGAACGACTCAACATCTTCACTCTTGTCACCAAGCCACACCATCACACATGAAGCATTGTGATAGATGTTCCTCATCAGCGGAATCTGCTCGCTCTTCTCCTTATTGTCTTCCTGATTTATGCATACCGCGTCGACCCAAATCCGTCTACCAACCTGGCGAAAGCGGCGCAAAGCGCCTGCTAGATTTGGTGTTATCAATTTGATAGCGTTGTTCAGGATAAGTGGTTCCGTAAAGTCAGGTTGGCCCCAAGTATAGGACAACGCTATATATGGAACTCGAGCATCGTCGTCAATGTCTGTATCTCGCAGTTTGCACCTTAGGGGCGCTGAGTCATCTTCGTCTTGCTGAACCTCAAGTAGTCGGATATGGTGGGGTGAGGTTAGAGGGGAATATGCAAAAGGTGATTCTATTGTTGCTAGTTTCATGCTGTGAACTATAAGATTTTGGTTGCCACCCAATTATAGGTTAGTAGGGAGACCCTTCACACAAGCGGAAGTAGAGCGCGGAGTAGAAGTAACCTTGGAATAATTGAGGGGAGGAGCCAGCAACAGGTGCAACCTGGATCAGGGCAGTCTCGACCAGCAAGACCACTCCGCTTCTCCACAAAACCCCGCGCTCCGAATAGGGCGGAGCCGATTTCACACGGAGGTTTTACATCTTTCAAGATATCGTATTGAGGCCTGACAAATTTAAAATTGATGTAAAATGAGAACCGAAATTATTTGCTCAAATTGATGATCCAATAACGCACGGATCAAAATAAAGCGGAAGGGTTATTCTTGGAGTGCGCCACTAGATTACCTCCTGAAGCCACATATTTACATACCCGATTTTATGGTAGCTCATTGGTCCTCGACCTATATGAGCTGTCACATTTGGCAAACCGGAGGAGGCACCTACCCGAAAAGAGGTTTTCCGTATGTGCGCACGAGAGCAGCGGCGGCTAGTATGTGAAGATTGATGAGACCCAGACGAAGTCATAGAGATTCTTTCTGGAGCCCGTTGTGGATTCCACCTTTCCCGTCCTGGTATTTACCCATGAACATGGATGAGTCGCTATTGGACCTACTCCAACTGAATGTGATAAAGAACGGGATGATAGTGCTTGATATCTACCTAAGTATATTCACTAGTGAGCTTCACGATATAAGCACATTCTAGGCTTTATAATATACGGTAACCTACCTAGGTAGACAGCTCCCTTGAATAGTCGGTGCAATCGCCTTAAACCCTCGTCAACAAATAGAGTCTACTGGACTCATTATTTCAGCACGGAGGTCTCCAAACTTCAATTCACGTAAAATATATTGATTTCTCACCGACAAATATCTAAACAGAAATGAACTTGATGAAACAATTACCCTCACATTGCTCTATGAAGTAGGGGCGCAAGTATTGATGACCTTAAATTCCGTCGGGGTGAGCTTTTAGATCAGCGGATATGCAAAGAAGCATCAGAATTCCTGCACGTTTCGCAGATCACTGCTGTGCCCCTAGATTCCAAGATGTGGCTAGCTTTAACACCAACAGGAACTCACCGATGTTGCATGGTTGATTCGCAGTTTATTTCAATATAGCAACTGAGACATCCCGATCGACATCTCCAACCTCCTGAAAATTCTCTGGGAGAAGATCCAAGTTCCACTTCAGCTACGCCGATATCAATGGCAGAACCACTACGACCGACTATATCCAATGTGATAGGTTAATAGGTTCTATATTTCTAAGTTGCTACATGATGAGTCAGTACAATCACATTCATAAAAAGAAAATAGACGAGCCTGGCTAAGCGGAAATCAAATATGGCAAATCGCGCACAGGAGGATAGTTCAATGCTTGTCTCAATACGTCGGTCAAGGTGAGGGTTATATCTTGACAGAGTTGTAACGCATAATTTGACGTGATCCAAGATTTCCGGTTGCTATATCCGTGGGCAATCGGTAGTTGAGACTCGGACTTGAGACGACATCGGAATTGATGTCTTAATTCCCGTGTAATTCGAGTGAGTCCAAGTTACCCTTTGAAGCTCTTATGAAAGCTAATGAGTTAGGAATATATTAAAGAATGGACCAATGAATCAACCATTACATAAGACAACTTATTAGATAATCGGATTGACAAGATCCACTTATATTTCGAGCCGTTATCTTCTCCCGACTTTCCGAAACAATTCTATTTGTCATTAGTTGTTGATCTGCCGCATCTACTCGACAAGCTTGCAACCACCGACGATAACTTTGGTCGAGTTGAAAAATAGTTAGTCGTGGCAGTATCCTCTTTATGGCAGGCGATGACCTCATTGTCATACGGACTTGAGAGTTTAGAGCACTTTAGAGCACTTGAGGCTGTTATCTGAACAACTAGGATCCGGATTATAGAGTTGAGTTGCGCATGCCAAGACTTTTTGGGAACCAATTAACGCCAGGCCATTATCTCAATATTACTACAACTTTAGGTAACTAGCGAGTATATTGGTTGAAAGGAACTTATTAATGAAAACCTTCCTAAGCCTTAAGGTTCCTAACCTTGGAAACATTTCGCGTTTGTTGGTTTTGGTGTCCCGAGTCCCCAGTCTCAACTTATTACCAATTGCCAATACACCAATAACACCAATACGATCAAATACAACCAAATACCGAGATCGATAACCTTTTAATAACCTATTGGTCAATCTCTGTTCGACCCAAACTGCCGGATTACCCTACTGACCCTTACGCCACCTTCGCCGCCATCCCTCCAGCCCTGGAGAAATAGTTACCTACCTACCTATCGCAGTCTATCGCTGTCACATCTGTCACATCCATGTCCATCATCTTCTAGCTTGCATATGCCCCAAAAAGTCCACTATTTTCTATTACGTTTCTCTTCCTCTATCAACACCAAACTTCTCTTAACCCCGTTTCACATAATCTAATCTGCTGCCGTGAAACAAGATTATGGACCGTCCCGATCTATCGGGTTTAAGACCACAGGCCGCTTTGACTGATGGTCTCCCCTTCCAAGATTCCACGCCTTCTTCTGCCTCGGCTAAGAAGAAATCGAGGAGGGGCCCCAATCCGTCCACCCAAAAACGTCGATGCGTCAGCACGTACGTCTACTCTTATTCTTAACTCAAAACCCTCACTTTCCAACTCCCACCCTAGTCGCATCTTATGATCTTGATAGTAGTCCGTATTGACCATATGTCAGCGCCTGTATAGCTTGCCGACGGCGGAAATCGAAATGCGACGGCGCCCTCCCAAGTTGCGCCGCGTGCGCGAGCGTCTACGGTACCGAGTGCATCTACGACCCTAACTCGGATCATCGTCGCAAAGGGGTTTACAGAGAAAAGGTCGATAGCATGAAAGCTCAGAACTCTACCCTTCAAATTCTGATCGAAGCCATACTCAACGCAGAGGAAGACGACGTTCCCGAAATAGTAAAGAGAATACGAACCTGTGACAGCTTAGATTCCGTGGCCGAATCGATACTCAAACAAGAAGAATTTGGTAATGGGCAAGGATTGGAAGAAGATGAAGAAGTAGAAAATGATTACACAACAGAAATGCCTGTTGAGGGTGAGAGAGACCTCGCTCGCAAGATGGGAGAACTAAGGGTGGAAAACGGGTCGACGCGCTTCATCGGTGGTACGTCCCATCTAATACATTGGGACATACACGGTACACCCAATCCGGAATATGAAAATCGCAATGCCAATGCGGCTGATGTCGACCCTATCACCAGTTGGTCCGATGTCACGAAAGACCCAGATGTCGTCAAACATCTCCTCAATATGTACTTCAATTGGCACTATCCGTACTTTACTACCCTTTCACGATCCCTTTTCTATAGCGACTTTTTAAAGGGGAAATCGAATATCTCGCCAAACAAGACAGCTTATTGTTCGCCGCTGCTAATCAATGCCATGCTTGCCCTGGGCTGCCATTTCACAGACTCGGACTGTGCCTACGCTACCGCTGGCGATAGTTGGACTAAGGGCGATCACTTCTTCGCTGAGGCTAAGAGACTGATCGTTGATCACGACGAGTATGAAAAACCTCGGTTAACAACAGTTCAGGCCTTGGCCCTGATGTCTGTCAGAGAAGCAGGCTGTGGTCGAGAAGCTAAGGGATGGGTTTATAGTGGTATGAGTTTCAGAATGGCGCAAGATTTGGGCCTCAACCTAGATATCGGAGGCGTCAAAGGCGATAACGAGAACTTAGACGAGCGAGAGATCGATGCACGAAGAGTCACTTTTTGGGGATGTTTCTTGTTCGATAAATGCTGGTCGAACTACCTAGGCCGACTGCCGCAATTACCGAAAAGTTCTTACAGCGTACCTAAATATGACGTCTTTCCTGACGAAGATGCCGAACCCTGGCGCCCATATACCGATACTGGCTTTGACGAACCAGCGAAACAGCCATCACGAACTCGCACAATTGGTCTACAGCTATCCAAATTGTGCGAAATCAGTAGCGACCTTCTACTGTTCTTCTACCACCCTAATCATATAGCACGATCAATTGGCAAAACAGTCGAGCTCAAGAAACTTAGCGAGCTACACCGACGACTCGAGGACTGGCGCAAAGAATTGCCAAAGGAGCTCGAACCTAAGGACGGTCAGCTGCCTAATGTCATCCTCATGCAGTAAGCCACTTTCTACAACCTCAACATCGAAAAAAATAAATTGACCAATTATAGCATGTTCTTCCATCTCCAATATATCCACCTCTTCCGACCCTTTCTCAAATACTCTCCAGCCACATCTCCCTTACCACCTCATGTATCTCCGCGGAGAATGTGTACAGCAAATGCCGGTGCTATCTCCAAGTTGATGCGTCTATACAAGAAGCTTTACAATTTACGCCAAATATGTAACATCGCAGTGTATATGTTACATTCTGCTTGTACCATACACATACTGAACTTACCTGAGAAGACCGCGAAGCGGGATATTATTCATGGCGTAAAGCACCTCGAGGAGATTGCAGAGGACTGGCTCTGCGGACGCCGGACTCTTAGCATAATCAGCGTTCTTGCGCGAAAATGGAACGTCGAACTTCCGGAAGAAGCTTCACACGTTTTACAGCGTACGGATGAAAAATGGGGTACTTTCAAGACATCTGATGTTCCTTCACCGCGGTCGCATAGGGCGATATCCCCCTCTTCTTCGGCTGCGCGTGGTGGGTCGCCAAAAGTTGAGCATAGCCCTACGGCTCACCACACTTCACCAGCCGCAGCCCCGTCTCCTAATATTGGCGTAGCCTCAGGTGTCTCACCAGAGATCTTGAACAGCATAACATCGTCGCCAGGAAGCTTCCAATCCGATACACAACTAGCGCATCAAGTCATCGATAATGTTTCTATCATGGGCAATTCAATTCCCTTAGACGCTGATGGACTAGATAACCCTAGTTGGCAGCAACCTCCAGTCACACAGCCTGTTTCAAGCTACCCACCGTCTTTCACTTCAGCTCCAAACAATGCTACACCGAACCAAGCATCTCAGGGCATGAGACGAAATCAACATCCCAATTCTATATACGCCGTAGACGGACAAGACTGGTATCTCAAGGATGGTGTAAATTGGCAGTCTGGATTTAATACGTGGAACATGGGGAATGCCCCGTCCGGATCCAGCGCATCTGATCCATCCATGTTCATATTTGCCTCAAACTCCCCGACCAATAACTCTGGACGGTCTCTCACTCCTATGGAATTTAACTTCGAAAACCTCAACAACCTCTCGTCCACAGAGGGATGGGATCTTACGAACTTGGAATAGCGAAACATTGAGCGACACTTTGGTCAGCGGCAACTTGAAGATTGGGTTATACACTTGTACCATAGAGGCTTGGATCTGGTAATGGTTATCTCATGTATAGTACCTAATTTTTGGGTATTAGATGGTTTTCAGGATAAGCGTGTTAAGGTCTGCTATATCTTGGTATCATATCTTGGCTTTGGATTAAAACGAGGTAATAGGATGAGAGGGTACTGACGACACGCTGTACATAATGATATAACGCCTCTTTCATTCCCTTCTCCATACACGACCAAAGGCATGAGGATCAATGCTCTCAGGCAACCAAATAGCTTGAATTATTCTATGAGACAAAGAACATTTCTGACTCACAGTCAGTTACCAGGTATGTTATGTTTGCCTGCGTCTAGGTCAGATAGCCGTTCATCACATTTCGAAATTTGATAAAGCATTCTATGCCTACCACTCCAGCAACCACGGGGAAGTTTCTCGTTTCTAAGACAGAATCAGTGCCAGCTTTTATTACACATTTCATCATGATAGCAAGCACCATCAAGAAACCAAGAAGTCCAAGAAGCGCACTAACAGAACCAAGACGTCTTAGGAGATCCACCCCCGGATTTTCTGTCGTCAATCAAGAAATGGACCTTAGTGGAACCTCCGAATATCTATGTGGAGGAGAAAAGCTTTTTTAGACGTGCTCAGACGATTTGCTACCTGTGAAGTTTTCTAGTGTATCTAGATTGTCGACAGTCAGCTCGCTGTACTACCTAAGTCTAGATCCGATGATCTACTGGATCGTCTACTCCTCTACTCTAGGAGACTTCGGTAGTAGGGCGATCTCGATGCTGCAAGCTGCCCGATGGAAGAAAGATCGTCCGTTCCTGTGGCATTGAGAACTGAAGCTGGCGCGGACTTGGGTGGCGATGGTAAGAGACTTTATTATCGTCGTTAACCTAGATTACCGTTCATTTATTCACGATATCCTTGGGCGGCGATGAACGACGAGGCAAACCCGGAACGAAAACTCTTCGTAGGACATAATCAGCTTGGTCATGTGGATCTGGCATGTTGATCGTTCGAGTGGAAGATAGGGTCGCTGTACCAATTACGCGTAGAGTGGATAGGGGTGGATATGATGAGGTAAGGAAATTAGATTGAAGTTAGAACCGCTCGTAAGCGATTTTCGTGACGTTTACTTACCTAGGTGACGGCCGCCCCTAGTAGGTACCTTAGACGAGTGATGATGACAACAGTAAGTTACGCGTGTTGGTGCTTGGGGGTGGTCTAAGCGTCATAATAAGAAAGACGAAATGGGTTCCGGTGCTCACATGACCGCAGACGTCAGTCTGCTCGAGCAGGGAAGGGAAGCTGGTCCATTGCCGCTCTCGCTTAAGTATACTACCTCGGTAAGAAGCCGTCCCCGCTGGCAACGCCTCGAGGCAGTCGAGTTTCGCTGGCAGACGTTATCCGATGATATGAAGACGGCAGGGCCGGCGCTTTCTTTAGGATGCAGGATCTGGATGACTCCGAAGAAGCCAAATGAGGGCGGCCAAGACCTGCTCTCGTACCGGGGTACAACCACTCAGCGCAAATCCTTGCTTGAAAAGGATGTATCGACGGCAGTGTCGGAACGTCTCACGACGCGCCCCGTCGCCATCTCGTATCGGAGCCAGGGCGAGTCCGGGGGAGGCAGCGTTGGAGGGTCCCTCCGGATCAGCGCTGACGGTTTGCTAGCTGCTGACGCCTAGATCTGCAAGGAACTCGGACGCTTGGATCTAGTTGCGCGCGCGGTCGCTGGCATATTGGCCTGCAGATCTATATGCTTGCAGCCTCTACCCCAGATCGCGGTTTGTCAGATGGTAACCCAAGAACCTTCTCGGAGGGACTGTCTGGATTGGGAGTGGGCTCGCCCTTTCTGGGGTAGCATTCCGCCTGAAGATCGACTTTTGAAGGCCGTTGGAACAGCTCTCAAAATTTCCGTCGCACCAATACCGAACGGAACATCGGGAGCTTTAAGCCTTATGGGTGCTTGCAAGCATACCATGTCTTTCCTGCACGACCCACGACGTCTTTGGACGTGACATGTCAAACTGCTTAACTGCTGCAGGCACCAATGCTGTCTAGTAGGTACCTACCCAAGTTTGGTTAGATCTGATAACGCGTTTCTGTGTGTTAAGCCCTCGTGCTATATCATAACAGAGTCATATAAGACCCCATGGGCTTGAATCTTAATGTTTCACTACATCGACGTAGTATGAGATGCGGTAGCAGGGATGGACAACACATATCACTGAAACATATAAGACGTTTATCTTTAATCTAGACTACTCAAGGGTCGCCCATCATTTCCTCTACTAGACTTCAGGTGGCATGTGAAGCTTCGGGCCTGTAGATCTCTGGGTTTAGTTGTCTGATCATTTGGAGAAAGTCGAACAGCGAGAGGTAGGCGGCAAGACACGCCGTCCTGGTCAATGGTGGCATCACTAGGCGACCCCATAATGAATCTGTTCTTGTTGAGATGCAGCTGTCATTCGAATAGACTGCATATATGTGCATTGTAACCCGACCAAATAGATACCCCAACCAACCCCAAAAGGAGTGCGGCACGTGGAATCAATATATTTTTCTCCCTTCTCCCGGCCTAGTCGCCACGGGATAGAAGCCGTGATGGTAACAAGAGAGGTGACATTAACTGAGGCAAGGAGCGTCATCTTGTTACGTGATACCTTGAAGACTCGAAAAAAATCTCAACTTAACATCAATATCGTGTTGGAAGCCTCATAAAACCCGGTTCTCTTGTTTGCTTTAATAGGTAGGCCAGGGACTTGGGGACAATGTATGTTACGCGCGACCTAGTTCGCATCTCACCTTTTCCGGCATCCCGTCATCCATCCAGTCCTGCGTTGCCCGGTTGTTCAGGAACCAAAGGCCAGGCTGACGTATACTTGAAGCTCGTGGGAAAGTAGCCTAGGTAGATCCCGGACCTGCAGAAGGGCGCTTGGAAAGAACGGTGGGTTGATTTCATGTACTATTCGTGTAGCATGCGGCGTCAAACAATTGTCGAGCAGAATAGGCGCGGAAATATCTGAATGGATGCCAAACCAGGGCAATAGCGATTGGCGTCAAAATGATGCGAGAGCCCGGAGCAGATAATGCCATTTCGCCTCGATGACGGAAGACAATACCTATTCTATTCCTGAACCGTCTCGTAATATAAGAAAGCTCTGTGTTCGTTCTTAGTGGAAAGTCGGTCCTCGTTCCGTTTTCGATTCCAGCATCTCATATTGCAGCGTCCGTTGGATCGCACCCTGGATATCTTGGCACGGGAATACCTACGATTATTTCCCAGCTGGGGAGCACGGACTTTAAGTAAGGTAGGGAAATATTTCAACTACCGGTCGGTGGATCTGCCCAACCTTCTAGTGTTCCATGATCGTAAGTCAGTGTCGTACCATGTAGTCGGATGAGTCCCTCCTCGCCAGAGCCGCCCAAGGTTTCGTGGTCGTAGTTGCAACTGTAGCTACAACTGTGAGTGAAGATCCTACAGTAGTTTGTGAATCTCTCGGATTACACCCATTAACAGTGACCAGTCGGATATTTTCCCCTTAGCTCCGATACCACTTCCATATACCTTTGACAGGTACAAAATGGTCTGGATAGGAACTGTGGTACCTGTCTGTACGTTGATGTTTTTAGTACCTAGGGTATACTCGTGCTTAGGGAGCCTTCAACTGAGGTATAGCAACTAGGTCTAATTCATCAATTAAAATCATGTAACGCTAGAGGCGGTGGCACCATGGATGCGCAGCTCAACCCATCTAGACTAAGCGCGCATAGGTACTTAACCTACCTACACAGTAGGCCAAATTGCTAATTTGGGCGCTCTTAGAAATTGTGCTAGGGATTCATGACGTGGTGTGAAGCTTTCTCCATCTCGATAAACTCGATATATTCTGATCGGAGATAGGTTCGCGTCGTATTCTGTTTACTGGTGGTAGCTATTCATTTATTAGCACTTCAGCTATATATAATTTTGTTAGTGTTTAGCTCATGATGCGTATTTAGGTGCTTTAGGTGCGTAGGACTAAATTTTTTCTACATGACGGGTTTCTTGGAAGGGTCATGGCTTCAATTGGTTCGTGGAATTAATAGATGGTGTTAATGTCTATTGAGTGTGAGTAAAAAGCCACCAATGGGAGGCCTTTGCGATAATTTCGTGCAGCTTTCTGGTGCTAAAGGGAAGTTCGGTCCGGCCACCGTCGAAAATAAGGGGTGGGCCGAGTTCCGGCTCGACTGCCCAGCCTGCCATCCTGCCAGCTTGGGACCTAGTCAGCAACTGCCAGTATGTAACTCGGAATGTACGGTGCCCTGTCAAACGGCTTAGTCGTTGAATATCGATCTTGATGCTTTCCGAGTCGCGATACGGTCTAATAGCGCGCTCTTCGAAACAGGTCCTGATTCAAAGCTGCTCAGAATATAAACGAGGAGAGGTCAAAGACCAGAGACATTAAAAGCCATTGCGCGAAAGAGATACTGTATTACGCATGAGCTGTGAGTCTCCATCGTCTCCGGAGTCCAGATGCATGGTACACTGCGCTGTGCTGCGCTGCACTGCATGGGTAAGCGAAAGCAGCAATTATGACGTGCCAAGCACATCCACTATGTAAAGAATATTGGTAGAATAATCAAATAAGCTCTGATTCTATGCCTGTCTGGCCAGCTTCAGATTATGGGGTATCATATCTTGACAGGATCAGATAGTTAGATGCCCGATCGCAAGACTTCGAGTATTCTAAGTGCCGGTAGGGGTATTCAGAGAGCCGCGGTCTATTCGGCTCCGGAGTCTTGACCGTTCGTTCCAATAGGTTACTTATGTAAGACACAGCGACGTGCGTGTCTATGATAGTAGGCTGCAATTTCAACTTAAGACCTGGTCGATAGACATCTGTTTCGATAGATCAAAATGGGGTCATATAGAGTACATGATGTTGCAATCCGCACTTGAAAGCGCATCTTGGCAAACCATCCGAGTGTAAGATATTAGTATAGTGGTCAGGAGCTTCATTAAAACGAATTGTAAATGTCTTGGAAGACAGGGCTGTTTGTTGTCTCACGCATGACATTGAGGAAGACTAGTACAGAATAGACTTAGAAGAGTCTGGGGAAATTTGAAGGAGTTTCGTTTCCTCAGCATAAGGTAGGTAGGTTATAAGACTTGGATTCCGTGAAGGTCCGTCCTTAATTCGATTTTTAAGGTATATACTAGGTATTTACTAATGATCGTATACGAGTTGCGGGAGGTCCTTAAGCCAGGGTATCACTGACGTTTGCGGTTTTTGTTCTATAATGTATAATGACTTGAATAAGAAGCTATACGGCAACTTCTATTACTAAGGGGTGTGTGATTTCGTTGGAGTTGAGTTGGCACTGGTAATAAGAATGAACATATAGATGGTAGCGAAACCGTACTTGCGTAGTAATAAAAGTAGAGTTGAGGTGAAGATGTCAAAGAATTCAGAGTCTTATTCGAGAAAAGGTGAATAGGTACAGTGTGAGGAGAGATGAGAAAGCACCTGACCAAAACCCTTCAGTGAACCTAAATCTCGCTTAATTGATGTGTTACAGTGACAACTCCGCCGTTCCTTCCACAGTTTAGATGGATTACTGTTTACTGTGTGCATTGACCAACAATGTTGGGGCATGCTGGAACTTAAAACCTACCACACTTTGCTGTCACCATTGTTACCACTCCATTTTCTACCTCTTTCAACTTAAGCTCATGACATATCGAGACGCGATTGGCATAAACCACACCTTTCGTTGTAACCCTACACCATCCTGAAGACGATCAGGAAACCCTGAAATGTCAATTTTCAAAGCATTAGCAACATGGACCCCTAATCTACTAACTAATTCAACTAATTCAACTAATCTAGCCTTCGAGGCTTCCTAGGTGGCCACCTGTGCGGAGTTCGCCAATCCATATCCTCAGCCACCTACACACCGAGGGTTATCGTACCATTTTGCCTTGCGATCTTCTATCATAAGCAAGATCTTAGAGAAAGATCATAGTCAAAATTACAGCTTCGCCTGTCAGGCTATCATATTATCTTCGGTACACCAGACGAGAAAACCCTTGTAGCTAGCAAAAATTGATGTATTTTCGAGCTGTCCGGATCTGAGATGGCCTCGAAGATGACGATGAGCAAAATGGAAGATTCAGCAAGGTATCATCTGTGTCATCTAAGGTACAGGGGAAAATATGCCTAGGTAATTGACTTACCGACCGGCTTTAGACGCCACCACAGTAGTGATGGCCACCGGCATGCGTGAAGCGAAAGAGATCATCTTAACGAGGAGCAGAAGAGCAAAAAACTGAGATTTTTAGGCGCTAGGAGATTAGGAGACGTACTCGTCTAATCATTGGCGAGACTATGCTGAAAATTGATAGGAGCTCTTCGGCGACACCCTACCCGAATATGAAGCTGGTTTCCGTCCAACTTGGGGAAGTTCGCGGGACCCCATGCTTGCCAAGCATCGTACCAACTGGGCAGCTGGGGTATCAGGGATGGCACAGTCCACTCATGACACACCCTTGGCTGCCACTTTACCACTTGCGCTTCGTCCCCTCCACCCTCCTCCGATACTGCAGTGCAGACGGCCCTAATAGACGATGGGGGACGAGCTACTTTTTTACCTCTGTTTTTTTTCTGCAAGCGAGAAACCCCCTTACCAGTGCGACAGCAACAGCTGTATGAGGATGAGGCTGCAACATGGCAATATGCTGCTACATACGTAGTAGATAGGTACGTACCTCGTCAAGTCGTCACTCTTGACAGTACACCCCAACCTACTCACCTAACTGGTGATGGATACATGTATTGCTATGAGCTAGACGATATAGCTCTCTGTCCGCTCGAATATATAGAGAATAGGTCGTCTGATCCCCAAGGATTCACACCGATGTGGGCCTCATTGAATTAGTGTGTCTTATTCTCGGTCGATATTCCTTACTCGAAATCTTTCCATCTACAAGCCTGTGGACTAGTCGGTCCTAGTCACCTAGTCGTCCGAATTCATGTGTCTTTCCTGCGAGACGTCCATCGTCCCTATGCCATTTTCAACCCCTGTATGCATTTCTCACAACCCAGCAAGCCCCATGCCGTCCACACGAGTGACAAAGCGGGTCATATAGCAGAATAACCCGAGGGGAAATTCTCCTGGGGAAGGTTGTTAATACTAAAACGACCAGAACTCACATATCATATCCCCATCTTGTCGCTCTATTACCTTAAATCTGCTCCGCCGTTGTATATTGCATCGTCAATCTACCTGCGCTTGTCGATATTGCACCGATGAGAAGGGGTGTTTTTCTCCAATTGAATCCACAGAGACAAGCAGGAACCTCTCTTTACCTGCATGCCAAGGACGCAGAATTTATTTGCCCTCGTCCAGGACAGTAGCCAGTCCTGAAGAAAGATTATCTTGGTTAGACCAGACCTTTTCTATACTTCCTTTGGTCCACCGTCCTTCCGAATTTTCTAGCAGTCCCTTACTTAAAAGTGCTATTATTACTAGGGGGCATGGCAAGTATAGAGTGACAGAGAGTTAGATTCACGACGCTGCTGTGGAACACGCCCGTATCCTGTATCTTGTACCAGTATGTTCACCTTCACCCCCCTACCCCCTGTCCTCAACCCGTTGTCGATTTGCTGCTCTTGCTACTCTCCAACCCCGCCACATGCCATTGGCGTCCGCGTTGTGCAAACGAGTGCCGTTTGTTATACTACCGTGGCGATCTTCTTTGACTACCTATTTTGGATCTCTTCATGCCTTTGATAATACTTTCATACTCATGCCTCTAGATCCCCACAGTGAAAAGGTTTTCGGTCCGTCCAAGTGCCGCTGTCTAGAAGGGCTACGCTTCGCCAAGAGCTGCAAGATACAACCGCTCTTCAACGAGCATATAGCTTAAGCTATCTCGCACCTCCTCGTACGAGACGGCCTTCCTGCAGTTTAGACATACTCCCGCTTCGCCCAACTGATTGCATTCGTTCGAAGTTGCCCATCATTTTATGATATGCAAGATTAAAGGAAACCGTCGACACAATTTTTTATCTAAAGGTGTACCGAGAAACATTCGCAACCACGGATTACTCTAACATGTTGTCTAATCCGCTTCAGCGGTTTTCACCGTACCACGCGCTGCCTTCTAATACGCTACTCTCCAATGCGCATGTACCTGGAGGCCACCTCCACGCAACTGGTCTGGATACCTTTGGCCATGGATCACAGTACACTCTACAACACCTTCAGCAACATGTAGGAGTACACGCACCACATCTAGCCCGAGCACCACAGCCAAAGCATCGGCAGCATCCCTACGGGGGCCCAAGCACAAGAGCTACAGGAGCAGCAGGTCCCATCAGAAGAAGAATAAGCAGAGCTTGCGACCAATGCAACCAGCTCAGAACTAAGTGTGATGGACAGCACCCTTGCGCTCATTGCATAGGTTGGTGATTACCTGTACGGAGAGATCCTAGGACTGAATTAAGGTACTAATAAAATCAGAATTTGGACTTGGCTGTGAATACATCCGAGAACGAAAAAAGCGAGGCAAAGCATCCCGCAAGGATCTCGCCCAACAAGCCGCTGCTCAGGCTGCTGCTGCCGCTGCCGCCCAAAACGGACAGAAGTCCCCGACACAAAACGATGATAGCGAGCCTTCTACCGAGCAACAAACGGATAGTTCATCTTCCGTAAAGCCGGAGCAATCGAACTCTAGCGATAAGGCGCTTAATGATATTAATGAGGATGCCATACAGCGAAGTCAAAGGACGGGCAGCCTTGACAGTTTAGCGGAATTAAGTTCTCACCAGCCACATTTGACGGGCCATCCAGGAGCTATGGAAAGGGATCAGCTTGACAGCCCTACTTCGTTAGACCTCAATGGGTATGGGAATGTTCCAAACCCATATGACAGGCAAGGAATGGGGCATCTGATGGGTGGATCTGCACACAATGCTTATGGTTCTAGCCAGGGCAACCTCTCTTCTAACTATCCCGATATACCATATGGACTCCAGCCTCAGAGTCCCACAAACTACTCGGCGAATGCTCAACCAACGTTTCGAATAGGGACCAGCCCTCTCAGTGCGTATCCAATCGGCGGAGAGCCCACCTCTCCAGGGGGGTGGATGTCAATGTCTTCGCCTCCTCCACAATTCCAATCTCATATTCCTCAAAACAACTACCACCACCAGTTACGGTATCCAGTTCTGAACCCGTTAATCCCGCATCTTGGAAATATCATTCCAGTTTCCTTAGCTTGCGATTTGATCGATTTATACTTCGCAAGCTCGTCCTCTGCTCACGCGCACCCCATGTCACCCTATGTTCTTGGATTTGTCTTTCGAAAACGATCGTTCTTGCACCCAAGTAAACCTCGACAATGTCAACCAGCACTGTTAGCAAGTATGCTTTGGGTAGCGGCACAGACGAGCGATGCTCCGTTCCTCACTAGTGTCCCATCCGCAAGGGGCAAGATCTGCCAAAAACTACTTGAACTCACTGTTAGCTTGCTCAAGCCACTGATTCATACACCATCTGGAGAAGCATCTCCAGTCTCTAGCCCAGTCATAGACGGTGTTGCTTTAGGGGGACTAGGAGTTGCCCTTCCAGGCTCTATGAGCATGGAAAACCTGACGGGGGAATCAGGGGCTTTTGGTGCCGCAGGGACGCTCGACGACGTCGTAACATATATTCATCTAGCGACGGTGGTTTCTGCAAGCGAATACAAAGGTGCCAGTTTACGATGGTGGAATGCTGCGTGGTCTCTTGCAAGAGAATTGAAACTTGGTCGAGAATTGCCACCCAGCGCGCCTTCAATGGTCCAAAGTACTAATAGCAACGAGGTTGATGCTGATGGGGAAACCGAAGATGGACTAGGCAACAACGTCGCTCCTGGTACTGTCAACGAGGAGGAGCGAGAAGAGCGACGACGCATCTGGTGGCTTACCTACGTTGTGGATCGGCACCTAGCTCTCTGTTATAACCGGCCGCTGTTCCTCCTAGATATCGAATGCGAGGGTCTACTCCAGCCCATGGATGATACCGAATGGCAAAACGGAAATTTTAATTCCCATACAACCGACCCAGCCTTATCAGAACAATCGGAGACGGACGGTAACCGAGTACGTGGACCGCACTTCGAGTGCACTGGCCACAGCATTTTCGGTTACTTCTTACCCTTGATGACTATCTTGGGTGAGATCGTCGATCTTCACCATGCACGGAACCACCCCCGATTTGGTATTGGATTTCGCTCGGCTCGAGAATGGGACGACCAACAGGCTGAAATAGTGCGACATCTTGAGGCGTATGAACAAAGCTTAAGAAAGTTTGAGCAGAGACATTTTAATTCTTCAGAGGAGAAGAATGAGCAATCTGCAACTTTAGAAATGCCTTCGGAGCTAGACCAGATCGGTTCGCCATCAGGGAGATCCGTACATACAAGCTCATCGCGAATGACCGAATCCGACATTCAGACTCGCATTGTCATGTCATACGGCACACATGTCATGCATGTACTACACATCCTACTCACCGGAAAATGGGATCCGATCAACCTCCTCGACGACAACGATCTATGGATTTCATCACAAGGTTTTATCACAGCTACTGGACATGCCGTGTCCGCAGCAGAGGCTATCAGCAACATTCTTGAATATGACCCTGGTCTTGAATTCATGCCTTTTTTCTTTGGAATTTACCTCCTACAAGGTTCTTTCTTGTTACTACTTATCGCCGACAAATTACAACTTGAAGCGTCGGCTAGTGTCGTCCGCGCTTGTGAGACCATCATCCGCGCCCATGAAGCATGCGTTGTTACTCTTAATACCGAATATCAAGTAAGTCAGATGTAAAGAAAATTATATTCTATAACACGTTACTAACACTTTGAGTAGCGGAATTTCAGCAAGGTGATGCGCAGTGCTCTAGCTCAAGTTCGCGGTCGTGTGCCGGAAGACCTCGGTGAGCAACACCAACGCCGCCGAGAGCTTCTTGCATTATACCGATGGACCGGAGACGGCACAGGGTTGGCTTTGTGAAATAAAATACTAAGGATTGTTTTCTCGTTCTATTGTAAATACCAGACTGGTGTCAGGCGTTTACTTTTGTGTTTCCAAGGTGTTACAAAACGGACTGGATCGAGCGGCTCAATTTAAACTATGGCTTACCAAAATGATTCCCCGGACGGCAATAAACGAATCAGGTTTGGGCAAAATATTAACGTTTGTAAATGGATACTTGTTTGAATAGCTGGGGATGTCTGGAGACGAATGAGGCGTTCTGTCAGGAGAATCGGGTACAGATACGAATAAGAATTGGGTGGTATCATTGCGGTTCATTATTTGAGCTTAGATTCTTGTCGACGCAGTCTAGGATGATCTAGACGCTGTTTTACCTAGGGATGTAGGAATCTTTAGAAGCATGGAGTTCAAGGGATATAACTGGACTCTACGTACACGCACAGGACTAGCTAGAGATACTTGGTTCAACTTCATACACCCTCTTCATTAACTCATACCCATGTGAAGATCGGGGAAGAATAATTACTCAAGATTCAGTCACAATGGGGTATTATGGTTCTGACATATCTGCTACGTGAACAACGGGTATGCAGTGCTACGTGCCACAACATTAAGTGCCATCCACACTTACTGTACTAGATCCCGGCAGTCAGTTGCACGCACCCTACTTGCTCCAGGTCTGGCCATCGAGAAAATGTTCTGTAACATTTGGGAGGGTCGGGAATCGTCGGGTTAGGTCTCTGCCAAGCGAGCATTAATATTACTGTTGAAGCCCCTATCATGGTAGCCGTGTCTATCATATTGTTTCCTCTCTTTTTATGCAAATACCTAGTCACAGGACATATCGTTGTACTCTAGAAGGTAATTGTGTGCGAACTACGGGAAAACATTCCATTGATACGAAGTCCTATTGGGATTCAATAACATTTATCTACGAAAACTTATGAGTCTGTCTCGTCATTAGAAGCTATGCTTGATCACTACCTATCTAGAAGCATTTTCAATGGTGCCCTTCGGACGTTTTGTTTTGTGCTGATTCATAAAATGGGTTCTTTCTCATATCGAACTTGGTTGTCGGGACCTGTAGACGTGGTTTAATTTTATGCAAGGCCGCCACCAGGAACAATGCACTTCTTCATAGCTGGAAGCCAGGTGTCTGGTAGGTAGGCTAAGGGGCTAGCGATGTTCTTTAATATCATATAATTCATATCGTCGCATTTTATAACGTTATTTGAAATGACAGAGAAATGGTAATTAGGTAATACATTATATTAGTATTAGTGTTTCCTCGAAGTATCTCTATTCAACCCAAAATTATGCCATATATAGGTACTTACTAGGTAGGTAGGTATGTAATATTCAAATGATTTAGAAAACTTTCTAATAAGAACAAAGGTGCCTAGTGAGTTAAATAACTCTGATATCCCTTGGAAATATAAATCTGTTGCTGACTGATACTTGCTATGAAACCTAGTATTGTACAACTTCGTCTAGTTCTTCTTAGAGATGTCGTCATTTAAACTTATCAAGGTATCATCTGAAGTCAACAGACTTATAACATGATAATTACTGACTTCTCTTAACTGTAAATCCCATCCTCAAACGACACGTACCATTCTACTAGGGAGACTTTGCATAAACCGAGGACGGGCCGACTGTGACAGGACACCTGCAAAGCCGTTGTAGAAAGTAAGCACTTAAGACGTAAAATGCGTAGCTTTCAACGAGCAATGTGTATTAATAATTGGATGGACCTTGTAAACATCTAGCACATCTCTAAGGTGACATCGACGTCCCGGGCTTTTACATTTATAGAAAAGTCCTTACCGATTTCCACAACACAAGGGAGCTAGGCACGTGTGCGGGCCGAAATTATCTCAATGTGATCCGACGACCTAGCGACATGTCGCCGAGCTGTTTCATTATGGTGGGTTGAGCCCCGTCACTAGCGTGAGCGCCAGTCTAATATCTATACCGACCTAGGAACGCATTCGAAGTTCGTATCCGAATTTCTACACTAGCCGGAGCTACATAAACCTTTGAAGCATCATATAAGTGCCCATCTCTTCAGATTTCTTCCAATTCTGCTCTCGTGGACAAAACGTAGCAAACAGTTGAGGAATCGCGAAGGGCACGCACAGATCATCTTTACTAGGTATGATCCGAGATCGCTAGGACTACGGCATTCAAATCTTATGTTTTCCGGGACCGGATATTAATTTTGTTCAAGGCCTAGTCTTACAGCCTCATGTAACGTAAGGTCGGTAGTGTGCCGGACAGCGGAGTATGCATTGTTACATTTGTGATGATTTATTTCTTGATTAAGTCGTGCTCTGTTCCCTGATCGTGACTCTGGGACTAACTTTGCTTTTGACTGGAGGCAAGTTCCGAGTGGCTGGAAATATGAGTGAGTACATAACTCGGGTATCAACTAACACGACTGCTACGGTAGGCGGATGGAACCATAAGCTATCTCTCCATTCATATTCTCATAGTTGACGACGAATTGACTAATAGGTTTGCCTATCTGAGGTAGCTATGTATCTGGTTAGATATTATTATATATGAAGGGTTGGGTGATGAGCGATGAGATGAGATAGCTCTCGTTTGGCTGCTGAAGAATCATGATTTTAGAATCCCGTGGTCTTGGGTGATCTTATTTAGGTATTGGGTGGACATCAGCTGGTGTCTCAGGTTTATAACTTGTTGAGTATTTAATATAACCTACATAGAGGCATAGAATGTGTAGATGGAAGTTGAAGAAATACGTACCCCTCGGATCCGAAGAGTTGCTTGTTTGGGGGAGGTACGGTCCGTGGGGCTGGAGCTGACCCATTTTCTTGCTGCACCTACCCGTTCGTATCGATTCAAGGTTAATTGAGGGGTAGCTCCGATAAGAGTTTTCCCGATACACAGCCCTGGAGCAGACACAGTAGGGGCAGTACCAGAGCTATTCTGTCTTAAACATCTTCTGTACTTGCTAGCATCAATCCAGAACTTGCAACTGCTTTTAAAAGCATGACACCAGAAGAAAATAAACGCCGTGCTGAGGCACTAATTCCTAAGTTCCACTTTGAACGTGTACTGAACCAAGGTATGAAATGATGATGATAGGAATCGTCATTGTTAGTCCTTCTGAAATAGTGTCTAGCATGCAGGACATCATGCTTTGATGCTATCATATAGATTGTGAAATATGAAAGCTAATATTGTTCATAAAAGATGCGGGAGGTCGAGATATCACGCTATATGGCCAGGTTGACTCCCAACCCGCTCTCCTAATATTAGAACGCGCCCCTTTCCCCGACGCAGAAGAATACCTCTCCATTTTGCCTACCAACTTACGGAGCGTCACGAACCTAGGAAACAATGATATATATTCCTGGTTCCTTGCCTCAGGAGGGCCGATTTTCAAGGATAACGAGGGTGATAAATTTGCCGACTTCAAGATATCTATGATATGCCCTTGTACGGAAAAGCACATCAAGAAGCATAGTCGACAAGGCTTCCGCTTCGTCACAGAGACGCCAGAGATCTACCGTGACAAGGTGCGACCGTACATGCAAACGAACCGAGAAGAGGGAAGACTGAATTGGATATACAACATTATCGAAGGGCGAAAAGAAGTCGAAGATGTTATTTACAGAACACCGCTGGGAAGGGACGGAGACGAGGGTTTCCTCATGCTACCAAACCTCCATTGGGATCGAAAAACAATTGACGCATTGCATTTACTGGGTATAGTCGAAAGACGAGATATCTGGAGTCTGAGAGATCTCAAAAAGAAACACATTCCCTGGCTGAAACACATGAAAGCCAAACTCATAGATGCCACGGTCACAACGTATCCCCAAATCGACACAGATCAGCTCAAGCTGTTCTGTCATTACCATCCGACATACTATCATTTTCATATCCACGTCGTACACGTGATGCTAGAGGCGAGCGCTACCCAATCGGTCGGGAAGGCGATTGGGTTAGATAGCATCATCGAACAGCTCGAATCCATGTCAGGGGACAGTGAGACTGGTATGGACAGTGTTTCGCTAAGTTACACGCTGGGTGAGGCATCGGACTTATGGTCGGAGATATTCGAACCACTTAAGATCTCTGCCAGAGCTTCTCAACCTCAATGATAAGATCGTTCACGCCCGGCCCGTGGTTACAGTCTGACCATTTCCCGTTGTCTCTAATGCAATATACCTCATCGTTCAGTCGGACCGTGCAGCTCTTTGTAACGCCCACCTAAAAAATCAGTTAGACATATCTCTCTTTTGGGTTCAACAATTTTGTGGCTTACGCTCGAAGACCTTGCTACGCTTTGTCGCAGCAAATCCACACCATAGGCCCCGTTATCCTTAGTAGCGCATTCGTTCAATTTCTCAAAGTCAATAGCATGTTCCAACGCACAGTCCTCGACTAGCTCCCTCTGCGGAATCATCTTGTATTCTTTTGTCAAGCACATGGTGAAGCCGAGGTAGATCTTAGGGTCTGGGTATAAATGGTGTGCGCATAGCTCGATAATGTTTCCCATGCATTCTGCGGGTCCGTGTTTGCAGTCTACACCGTCGTTTTCTGTCGGTGTTCCGATATATGATAAAGTAAAGTTAACTTTATCGTACACGCGCATCATCGCAGGGAGAACGAGGTCTTTGAGACAGTCCTTAGCATCGGGGCATTTGCTCATGATATGTGCTTCGAGCGGAACGGGCTCTCGGGCTATCGATATAGGTTGGGAGGTTGTCGGGGAGAGAGGCGCCTGGCTTGTCTCTGGAACGACAAGAATCGAATAGGACGATATGACGCGTAGGTTGCACACTGCGTAGAGGACCGCCGCGAAAAGGGTCAAGAGTAGGAATGGTCGGCATCGACGTCGAGCGCGGCATTGAGCCGGTCGGTTGTCCTCCGTGATGGGAAGACTGATCTTAGCAGCCATATCGTTTGACTGATCCGCTAATCAAAATTGTGATGATAATGTGAGATCTATTGACAAGTCCAACAACACATGACGGAATACGTATGTACAAAAAGAAAGGCGGTACGAGTTCAAGTATTCCAAAAGCAATAAAGTTAAGTGAGTGGCGTTGATGTTGATGTTGATGTCGGTGTTGGTGTATGGCGACGATACGGTGATTAGTGATGCAAGAGTCGATCGTGATCAGCGTTAGGCGCAGGATTAGCCTAGACTGCAACCGTTTTGCTGAACGAGGGACCCCTTTCCCGATAAGGCGAGCCTCTCCTGCCGGCACTGGAGCTTCATGGATGTATCCCCCGTACCTGCGAACCTGCGAAGCTTGCTGAGTGCATGTTCAGTGCATGCTCAGTGCACACGCTAACTTATACAGGAATGGTGCGACCGCTACAAATCGACCGAGTCAGGCGCCGTAGACTTGAAGGTTTGTGAGAAAACAAGGGGGTACTTGGGGTACATGCCAAAATACATCTGGAAACGTGGGGCGTAATGTGGCTGAAGGACCAACCCTGGCTGCCTGGATTTTAAAATGCGCGATACGAAGTACGGATTAGGTACCGTACATTACAATCAATGATTCGACTGTATGCACAAACGGTATAGGATCAAGGAACGATTACGAGTTTCTGAGTGGGCATGAGACTTGAAATCTTGACATCTAGCCAGCTAGCCTCTAGAAAAACCACGGGGGAACCCACACCATCGATGTCGAATATGGTTCATATGGTTCAACGTTACCAATCTCTTACTTATTTGGTGATGCCTTAGGTGTCTTAGGGGGCAACATTGAACTACCTGATCAATCGATGTTTCGATATAATTGCTTTACCTAAGATATATATACTTCGACTATACTTAGGCTCTTGCCAGCATTACCAACATCAATCATCCCTTCCACGCCTACGGAACTACCCAGCAATGTACCTGCCTCGGTACCCAATTATATCCCTGCAGCTGTAACGTTTCTAGAAATCTAGAGCCGCTGATTCGGCAGTTCACTTCCAAGTTCTGACTCTTACCATTGATCCATTTCCATCTATTGAATCGAATCGAGTCTCTTGAAACGATCGAATATATAATACATACTACATATATACTTGCAAGCATAACCTGCCTACCAAGAGATTGTGAGTGTACTGCAGGGCTATATCTATTTGATCACGACGATTCACCTTTCCAAGTCATTTGTGCGACTACGACTCCCTCTACGATCACAGACACCTGGACATTCTTCAAATTCGGCGCTTTGCATAATAGCTACTTACTTAGTACCTAGCTAATCTACCATAGCATTCCGGCCTCTACCCACGCCTTATCGTAGACATGACACCGACGTCATTGTCAGGTCCATGAGCTATTGAATCTATAATTATATAATCCACCCATATACCTACTATAAACACCGTTTGCAAGAAGGGGATACGAAATCTACGACAAACTTGTTAAACGCAGCTATGAAGTCCGATATCGACCATTTCCTAAGGCCCCTTTCTATTGATGAAGCGAAAGCACATGCGCTTGCGCATGAGTTTTGCCGATCATTTCAACATTTATCCACCGACTCATTGGACCAATTCCTTCCGACTCCGATATCTGAGTCGATATTAAGGCCTACTGCAGGAAGAGAGAAGGGAAGGTATGTTACTTGAGAATCCGTCATATTATTCTATGTTGCTCTAAGTCCAGCCTGAACAATACGTAGTTCACTTTGAGTTCTATATCTCATATCCTGGTACCTCCAGAAAGCTAATTTATATTACAGATATCTGGCCATCGATATGTATGCGACTCATCAATTCAGGTTTATTTTCCGTTTGATCTTCACTAATACTTAATAGTGGTGGTACCAATTTGAGAGTCGGCTTCGTCGAGTTACTGGGAAACGAAATTGACGGGGATAGCAATGGCGTCAATGGTACCAATGGCGTTGTCAATGGCACTAATGGCGCCAACGGCGGCCTAAAACATTCAAACTCGGAATCTTTGCCTAATATTCGTCGAATACTCGAGAAGTCGTGGCCAATTTTAGAAGTCCTCAAAAATGAAAATGCCGACTCACTGTTTGCGTGGATAGGAAGTTGTATTGCAGAAGTTGTACGCGAGGGATGTGAGAAACTCAATCTACCTCGCGATCTCGAACTTCCCATGGGGGTTACATTTAGTTTTCCGATGGTACAGGATACTTTATCCGATGCGACATTGATGGCTATGGGAAAGGGGTTCGTGATCACGTCACGCCTGCAGCTAGGAACTCACCTAATTAACGGTTACGAGAAGTCCAAGACCCCGGACCTGCCTCCGATTAAAGTCGCAGCTATCTTAAACGACGCAGTTGCAACATTAGTGTCCTTCATATATCAGTCCAGGGAGGATAGTACACACAAAGCTGCGATGGGACTTATATGCGGTACCGGAAGCAACGCGACAATACCCCTGAAGAAAAGCACTCTCCATAAAGATAAGCAGCTCGGAAAAGTCCAGGTTCTGAACGGAGATTCAACCGATGATATGAAGATCGCGGTGAATACCGAGTGGAGTATCAATGGAACTGCGCCACCTTTGCGGAAGTTTGGATTGATCAGCCAGTGGGATACGCGACTCGATTCCGAAGGCGAAGCGCCTGGCTTTCAGCCACTCGAATATATGACATCGGGGCGATACTTAGGCGAGCTCGGGCGCCTGATGTTATTAGATTATCTTGAGCATCATCTAAATATCCCTACCCACGCATTACCCCCACGACTCCTCACGCGATTCGGTCTCACAACTACATTCTTAAGCCATTTCAAACCTCCAAACGCGACTGAACTGCTGGAGAAACTCGAAGCTGAGTTTCCGTCATCAACTGCAAACTCTTTCCAATGGACGGAGGAAATCGCCCTAGTTTTATTTGAGATATCGAAGGCCATCGAAGTAAGAGCTGCTGGTATTGTCGCTGCAGCCGTCGTCGGATTGCTTATATGCGCAGGGGATATACCTCTGCGACAATCGACACAAGGTTCTACGAATGGGCACGCCAAGCTAGAACAACGCCAAAAAGTTAATTTGATTGTCGGTTACACGGGCGGTTGCATTGTTCATTTTCAAGATTATTTGGCGGATTGCCAAAAATTTCTCGACGCTATCATCGAATCCGAATTTGGGGAGGACACTCCGGTCAGGGTTGTATTAAGTCCTTGTCACGATGGTGGAATTACCGGTGCTGGCGTGTTATGCGGTGCCTCACAAGCAAAGTCTAGAGATAGTGGCGTTTAATATCTTCATCACATCATAGACTGGGATATTCTGGAGTTGGGAGAGGCTATGTTCATACCAAAGTAGAAGGGAGACCTCGGGTATCGGGTACCATGATGACCACAGCATCTCGCGATAATGATCGAGGTGTTTCTATATGATGGGTATTTTCTTGCATTTAGCGTTGGTTTTGGTGTCATTCATATTTACACTTGGGTAAGACTTATGTTGGCACTTGTAAGTACGAAGTATGCGGCTGAATCAGCCTCCCTAGAATGCCTTATTCTAGGAATCCCTAACGATTGCTTGCGCCACACATGTAATTTCATTTCTGTTATCATTCCAGGAAAGAATTAGACTGAGTAGGGACCTCGGAAGGATTGGTGACCTCTCGCTTGTTCCGGCACGAGGTCAAACTCGAAAACCCACAGCACTGCCACACCGATCTCATCACCTCACCTACCTAGGCAGGTAGGCATATACCCGGCCAGGTTACCGGTATCCCCATGCGGGTTTCACTGAGGCTCAGACAAGAACTAACTATGCGTTTAGGCCTTGCAAAGCACCTATACCGGCGGACTCCAACGGATTGAATATGGATGGAATATGGATCATGAGGCACACCTAACTTACCGATGCTCGGCGCTAAACAGTTCCCCGCATAAGCCCGCGGGATCGTCGCGCATTAACATCATCCACCATCCAAATCCACTTCCCACACTTCCCACACGCAGTAGCACGTAGAACCACGGTTAGCGACCTTACGGGCGCCTATCCGTGTAGTATAACATCAATTGATCCCCTTTTCAGGTCCATGCAGGAGCCACTGATGAGCTCTTTTCTTTTTCAATTTGGTCTCACCGACTTGCCGAATTCCTTTGTCCGGCAGCTTCGCTATTAATTGACATCTGACTGCTCTCTGCTGCTTGTCTTCTCGTGAATCCTGTCAATTTTTTCCCACCACTTTTTTGTTTTTTCTCCGAGAGGGAACCATCATCACGCATAATATATATATCGAACATTGACGGTGCTAGTGGTCATTGGATCTTGGATACCTATCCAATGAGCCACCCGAGCTAGTTCAGCTTTGAGACAACCTTGAAAGCTAGCCCCAATAGGATTTTTTTTCGAGAGATCTCTTGGCGATCTCGCGCCATTATGACATCTCTGAAAAACGGCGATGGCAACGCGCGGTCGTACGGACGCGACGCTGAGCCCGCGTCTGAGTGGACGGCGCTTTTGGGGGAGGCCGGGACTAGGTATACGCAAGAGCCGGGGCCAATCACGATTCCGAGGACGGGGACGGTGGACGACGACTATGGGAACTCGAGCGACGACTTGGATCCGAATGAGGCGGACTTGTTGATCGCGCGTAGCTACACGTCGACGGGGTCGGGGCTCGCTCCCGAATCCTTCGAGTCGGCTTTGTTGAGGGGGCGGAGAAGATCGCGAAGTTCGGCTCGGAGGGTTTCGACGAACCGGAGCATGGTATCGATTTCGCCTAAGCCTATACTCAACGTGCATCACCAGATTCATAGAGAACTCGTCGACTCGCCTTCGTCAGATGGAAGTATAGACGACGATCTCGAGTCGGCACGCGTCGAGCATGATAAATCACAACCTTCGTTCCTCATAGATACGGATCGACGGAGATTTTGGATCGTGTTTATGAGCATTATGCTCACGCATTTTATCGCTTGTTTCGATGGTACCATTATGGCATCATCCCATCCGGTCATTACAAGCTACTTCCACAGCTCCAACAGCGCTAGTTGGTTATCGACCGCATTTTTACTCACGAGCACGGCTTTTCAACCTATGATCGGCCGACTATCCGATACGATAGGCCGCAAGCCGCCGTATCTAGCCACGACGGTCATATTTGCCGTTGCGACGATATGGTGCTCGCTGGCGCAGAGCATGACGAGTTTCATCCTCGCTAGAGCTGCGTGTGGACTCGGCGCCGGAGGTGTCTTGGGTATGGGAAGTATTATCGTTAGCGATTTGGTGCCTATCGAGTGAGTTTTTCTTTTTCTGTTTCTTTTTGCTTTTTTCTAGGGCCAGCGAGGAAAAGGGTGGTTAAGTTATCCGAGACAATGTCTCTTCCTACATAATTGTGGCTGACTAGCATCAAAAGGCGTCGCGGCTCGTATCAAAGCTATATCAACATTGTCTATGGGCTGGCTTCAGCGTTAGGTGCAGCTCTAGGAGGTCTGATGGCAGATACTTTGGGTTGGCGATGGGAGTTTGGCGTCCAGGTCTTTCCCATTGTTCTCTGCTTCGTAGTAGGGTTTTTTGGTATTCCCGGGGACCTTGGTCTACAGAATAAGCATCAGACCTTCAAAGAGGCTATGAGGGCGTTTGACTTCAAGGGGTCCATACTTTTGACTATTTCTACTACGTTCCTCATATTAGGATTGGTACGTTTATTTCGAAGACATACGCTAGTATTAAAAAAATGTTTACTAACAGTATATCAATAGAACTTGGGAGGCAATGTGCTACCTTGTAAATTTATGCTCTTTCTAAATATTAGAGAATATCATCAGCTAACATACGAACTAGGGACCCACTCATTCGTCCTTTCTTCTCTTGTCATCTTCGCCATCTGCTTCCCGGCATGTCTATACGTGGAATCGAAGCATGACCGGCCCATCATGCCTCTAATCCTACTTCACAGTTCCCCACGAGCTAACATAATTTTCTCCAACTTCATCGCCTCCTTCCTCCTCAACGCCATCCTCTTCAACACGCCCCTCTTCTTCCAAGCCGTCGTCCTAACCAGCGCCACAACCTCGGGCCTATACCTCGTCGTCCCAGTCGTCACGGCCAGTATCGCCGGCACCCTAACCGGCTTCCTAATCTCCTACACGCGACGCCTAAAATGGCCTCTAACTCTCGGCACCCTCTTCTACCTCTTCGGCACCATGCTCCTCTCCTCCATGCGACGCGGCTGGCCCCTCTTCGCCTACCTCCTCTGCCTGGTCCCCTCCAGCATCGGCCAAGGTTTCCAATTCCCGGGTACCTTCATGGCCGTGCTCGCCGCAAGCGAGCACCGGGAGCAAGCCGTCGTAACCTCGACCCTAGTCCTGTGGCGACAACTCGGTTCCGTCCTCGGAATCGCCTTCTCCTCCCTCGTCCTCCAAAACGCGCTACTACGGTACCTGTTAGAATACGTGATCCCACCCTCCGACATCTCCGACCCCGCGGCCTGGAAAGCGGCGCTAGTGGAACGCATACGGGAGAGCGTCGAAGCCGTTTCCGCGCTGCCGGATGGCGATACCAAGGACCAGGTCGTCGCGAGCTACGAGTCCGCCGTCCGCCTCACGTTCCTGTGTCTCGTTGGCTTCGCGGCCGTCAGCGTGTTGATGATTGTCCCGGTTAAGTTGCCTCGACTCGGGGCTAGGAAATAAGTTTTTTTTCCCCTTTAAAAAAACGGAAAAAAGAATGGAGAGAATTGTCAGAACACGAGAATATGAATATGAGAATTGATGAGTTAGAAAAATCTGATGAAGCATTTATAGAGAATACGTTTACCAACCTATCTAAGGGGATCAATAATTGACGTTACGAGATGAGAAGCTGTATAGGCTGTGTTAGAAAAGGGTACGCATTAATGGATCGCATATGAGCATTTCACGTCTTGGGTCATTAGGTATCAGGCAGTGCGTTAGCAGATGATTTAGATAGCGTGAATTTGAATTTTTGGGTTCATCACACGCATTATTGCCGTGTCTCGGTTGTCTTGACTACAGTACAAGCAATGCTTCGGGCATTCATTCTCTGTTGATGAGACAGTATACCAATATGCCCAAACCCCTCCACTTCCTCATTCTCCTTATCGGAGCCGGTAACGTAAATATATGCAAATAACCTTGCACCCGATGCTTCTCCTTCTGTGTTACAGCTCGTCAAAATCAATGTACAGCTTTGCGTACCGACTTCTTTCGATCTTACACTCTCAAGTCGCCAGCGTATGTAATCAATGTAAATACAGTCTTGTGTCCGTATTATCCTTTGGTCTGAAGACTTTTGATTAATGAAATCCATTAACGCCGTTCGTGAAAGAATCCAATTCCTCCTTAGTTTGGCGATACGCCTCCTGCGCCTCACGCTCCCGGCGAGTAATATGGCCAACCTCTTCCCTGAGAGCTTCCAACCGGTTCCTAGCTGCGATCTCTTCTGATATTGATAAGGTCCTGAATGCACTCAGAGCGAATTTAGCTTTCTGAAGCGCCTCGTATGCCTCGCCCATCTTCGATCGCAGTATTTTGGCTCGCTGTTGGTAACCGCCGAGGTGGAGCGCCAGTTTCTTCTCAAGTTTCGAGCATTTCTCGGCGGTGGCTATCGTCGACTCTTGTACTGACTGTAGAGATAGTTGTTAGCGAGGCGTGAGAAGAGGGTCTTTGTTCAAACTTACGTCAAGAGCTGCACTCATGGCTGCCACCTGTTCCTCGTCGTCATCTTCATAGCAGCCTAGACCTAGAAGAAGCGCATTGTTACCTTCTCGTTCCCAACTTGCTTGGATCTCTTCTGGCTGGGCCTTTCCTTTGACGTCTACAAGAATTTGCAAACGCGCTTCGTCCAAAGAGACGTCGTCAATTTGTTGTAGGCGGGCGGGACCAACACTGGGCTTGGTGCCCGGGATAGGAAACTTCACAGCATCGTTTGCAATAAGCAACGCAGCCTCCTTGGCAATCTGGGCTTCAATGGGATCCGAAATCGTGGATGCCTCTTGGACGAGGGTTTCCACATTGACGAATTCCGGTCGAGGGAGTTCTTTCTGCATAACCTGCGTGCGTCGCCTTCGTTCTAACCGTTCCTCGGCCTCTCTGATGGCTCGTTCTCGTTGGTCTCGTACTTCGGCATCCTCCTCCGTTTCATCTATATCCATGGCTTCCTGCTGATCTTCAGGGATTTCAAGTTCCCACTCCGTTTCTTTTGGCTTTGGCAAGGAGGCGAGGCCTTGCTTGAGCTGATGCCTCATCGATAATTCTCGTAGACGCATGTCTTTAGCTGTTCCGCCGACCATAGACATCTCCTCGTCTCCAGAATTGAGGGCAAAGTTGTCTCGAGGGGTACGAAGGGGGGTCTGGCCGGGCCTTCGGGGAGTAGCACCGACGCCATTCATACCAGCACGTAGAGGAGTAGCCAAAGGATTAGGTGTCGACATCACTTGTTTTCGAGGCGCGGCTCCTTCAAATCCTGTAGAGCCGGTACCTTCTTGAAGGTCGGCATTCTCGCCTCCCAATAGCACCGACTGATTCTCTGTCAAAGCTCGAATGTTCTTGATTTCGTTCGCGATTCGATCTTGCTGAGGGGGTGCCATAGGTGTCCGGATAGGTGTTTGAGAATTAAGAGTAGAGTAGGTGTTGACCAGCCCTCTGGTAGCATCATTTTCACTGCTCTGGGCAAGCATATTCGCCCGCTCACCCATCATGCCCATCTTAACGATGTCTTCGAGCTCACCATCGGTTACTTGGGGGGATGGGAGGACAAGGGCTCTTCTCTTGCTGCTTTGCTCAGCTTCACGGATCTTTTGCATCTGCCCGGCCTTTAAAGCAGCCTGCATAGAGGCAGAGGGGGCATCCTTGTCATTTTTCCGTCTTTTTCGATCCGAGTCGTCATTCTCATCCCCTTTCCTCTTGCTAGCAAGTTGTTGTTTACGGGGGTCGAAGGCTGCTCGCTGCTTTTCGTTTCGTGTCATCTCTTCTGTAGTATCGTAGAAACCTTGAGCCGGGGCCTTCTCGAACGGAATATCGGCATTGTAGTCCATTTGCCCCGGCTTGCGCGTGACCACTTTGATATTAATACCAGCAGTCTTCAGTTCTCGTCGCTTCTGCAAGGCGGCGAGTCGACGAGATTCCTCTTGTTGGCGTTCTCGGGCCTTTCGTTTAGCCTTCTTTCCTTGGGTGTTCGCCAAGCGAGCACGCGCCTCGCTCAGCATTTCTTTCTCGTCCTCATCGAGATCGATGGTATCAGGCTTCGCGGGCTTGCTTTCTGGATCCGGGTCGACCTCTCCCGGTCTTAGTCGTCGTACATCGTCAGCTGTGGGTGCTTGGGTTTCGCCGCCCTCGGGGCCGGTGAGTCCTAAGCCGGATGATTCTCGTTGCTCGGCTTCGTCGAGGAGTTTCTGATAGCGTTCCAAGCATTGATTGGCAGTACGGCCAACGATAGGAGCGATGGTTCGCCATTGTGTTGGCATCAACTTAGCTAAATGCAATAGCTTCTCATCCTCTTCTTTACTCCATTCAATTTTCTTGATGCTTGGATCAAGCCATTCGTTCCATCGAGCCTTACATTGCTTGGGGGTCTTTCGTGGTAGCAAGGAGGAGACACGCGCCCATTGATTCAGACCATATTTCGAAACAGAGACCTTCAGGATTTCATCCTCGATGTTGGTCCAGACTCCTCCCTTTACGACGGGCATCTTGAGGACGTGTGCGACCGCGTCGCAATCGTAGGAGTGGGTCGAAAAGTTGAAAGGTGTTTATGAGCAATCGGGATATGCAGGTAATCTAGTGTAGGCGTCTAGGTTCGTGTACGGTTGTGAAGACTCGATGGGCGATGCGAAAGATCACGATAAATTCGAAAGGAATGAAAGATTTGAAGGTTGGATAGAATTAAAACGATGCGTTATCTAGAAGTATAACTCTATCGCAAACTAATTGTATCTCGAATTGAATTCAAGGTATTATACAAATTTAGGTAGATGCAGGGATGCGCGCTAGAATAAAGCTCGTAGTGAGGAAAAGCTTAGTAAGGAAGCCTTGGCAGTGATTAGGTAAGACTGCGGTTTAATGCATTTAAGCGGTTTACTACTTATATTCTACATTAACATGTATAGATGCATAAATCTTTCTCTAGTTATTATATGTAGATATATTCATCTGTCGAGTTATAATATTTTCTCATCAATTTCAGGGATTCATTTACAATTGAGAAACTCCAATATTTTCAATTCAAAAATCTTAGTGAATGTATTTTATACAGTCAGGAGGACACAATCACAGCTCTAGTTTGATGTACTTTAACAAGGCTGGCTGGATGAATGTTGTTATGGATGTTATTAATAATGTCTTCGCTTATACTCGTCCACCATATGAAGCAATTACGGCACCAATTGCGGATGTGTACCCAGTCGCAGTCTCAGGTATAGACAAGTACCTACTACTTGCCTCGTAATACCGAGGTAGTCACCTCAGACCCCCACGGAGGGCCGACAGAAAATTATAGTAGACAGTACCTGTTCTAAACACTGGAGACGAAACAAATAGTAAAGTACTTGTGCTCAATATTAGATGGTTTTTCCATGCCATCGTCTTTTTTTTTCAAAGGCCATTTCTGCCCTCTTTCGACTTGCTTAAACCTCTATCAATTACCCATATAACCACGAGACTTATACTCGTATAATGTAAACTCGGGTTTGTTTACGGAGATAATTCTGACTTGACTGTAAGACACCTACTGAGACGGGGTACAGGAGGGGTTGATCGTTCCAAGCCCACTAATATCTACTATAGCCGGGGTCCGTAGGCCTGTACTGTACGTAGTCTATAGACAGATTTCTTTCATGATGCCTCTTTGCAACAAGTTGTTCAGAATAGGTGTTCTCTGAAGAACCAAATTGTTATTGCGCTTACGGCCAGCCATTTAGTACCTAGATATACCAAAGTTTCCATAGAAAAATGCAGTCGCAACTAGTGAATCAGCAGTATCACAAGACACTTGAGGAATCCCAGTCAGGTCTATGGTTACCCAGGTAAGCAGCCGCGAATAACCTCATAAAACACCCCGGACATAATACTAGGACGTTAATGAGTGAAGCGTACGATGTCAATCAGGGAAAATGATCGATGAATATGTGAGTGATATCATGGATGTGAGCTTTAAGCACCCGCAGGCTTGATCGACAGGTCCTTTAATAGGCGAGAAACTAAGGTCCAGTCATATGCGGAGTGTTGTACTGTTCCGAGGCGCATGGCTAGTGGTCTAGACTGCCACCCTAATCATCCGCGATCAGCAAAGGATTAAAAATAACTCCTTCTAGTAGTGATCTAACTCACCAACATTCCAGGTTCAAGTAGCCCCTGTACAGAAGTCTTATCGACTCGGTAGCCAAGTAACATTCACTTGCCTTCGGAAACGACATGACTAGGGAATAAGCACTATATTCGGTTGCCGCCGAGTGTAGGATTGTGCAGATGAAACAGTCTGCGAGGATTCTTCGCGGTAATGGGACCCAGAGCACTGGAATGCCTGCTAACTGCCAACTGATGTGAAATGCCTTTTCTGCAGAAGAAGAAAGACTTGCCAACTAGGGAATGTGTGATAAGACCCCGCTATGTACAGGTAGCGTGATGTGGTGCCGGGATTGTCCGGGATTCGTCAATCATCAAAGGGTCTTCGCGGCGAGGCCAATTACAGCGAGCTCACCGAAAACTTTAACCAACCATCTTGGTTAACATCATCCATCACACTGGTCATATTCAACGGTTGCAAGACATCCGTCTTCTCGGCGTACATAGAAATATGTAGGGAAGAGGCGAGGGTTCCTGTATGAGAAATATTTTGGCTCTCGAGGAAGACTTGCACCCACAGTCATCAGATCATCTCATCCCGAATATCGGTCCAGGGATTCCATTGAGGAGACATCAACCGGTTCGGTCCACAAAGACTAGGGGGTCCCGGCCCGGGGCGCCAAGGAATCATGGGCTTCCAGGCGGGAACCCGAAAAGCAGGCGCGCTATGCGAAGGAGCTTCATCTCCAACATCCGTACTAGTAAAAACGCAACTTGGAAATTCTAATAAAAATTGTACGAGTCTCGTTTTTTTGAGAGAGAGAGAAACACACACACACAAAAGGTATATAGAAAACAAGGGGAAACATTATGAAGCAATTATCTAGATGTTTTTGAACCCTTTTTATGTAGATACCTCTCTTTCCGAATATGAGTCTAGATATGTACTAAAGTCTAAGGTATAATAAGACTTAGGCGAGTACTACACGGGTACTCTGAACGCCCCAAAGGCCGGCCCGGCTATAACCCGTAGACGTATACCTTACCAGTGGCATCAAATTTTTCATCATCTTCAGCCTCAATATCAAACCTTCTAGCATTCGCAACAAAAATGACATAATAGACATACGTCAACTCAAATCTTTGGAGCAACGTTTACAGCCACACTAGACATCCCACATATTGTCCTACCTCATAATAGATTGTATCACTTTATCTTTCTTCCCCCCATCGTTGAATATCTACTACCTAGCATTTACCTAGGTCCTAGGTAACTAATCCGCGGAACCCTGTTAAGGTTTCGGGTGTTTCCTATTGATGTGCAGGGACTCCACAGCGGGAGCTAGGGGGGGAACGCCCCATACTAAGACTTCCAAGGTCCTCCGGAGCCAATAGGACCCTCGGCTCTTACCATTACCGGTAGCGATATTTGAAGCAGGCTTATCTATTGGCTTCTAAATAGATCGTCATATAGGTACGTCTGGCGAATAAGTAAATAATCACCTGTTACTGCAGAGGGAATGTGACATTGCTGGTTAATCATGCCCATCGTACATTCCTTTGGGTACCTACCTAGGTACGCACCTATTAATACCTCCTTCATACCTAACTACCTAAGTACGGATCATATGAGTCAGCTGTTTAGGGGTCGTATAATACGTAATCTGACTTTATATTACGCCTACAAGAACCTCTACACGCATAAGATGCTATATCCGGGTTTCAAATTCGTCCTCGAATCTGCGTAATAAGGAGCCGGTTAGTCATCCATCAACTCTTTGATTGGGCAAGTAGTTTGCTCACGGGTTCTCTTACTTGGCTTTACTATCTAGGTGCCTAGCCTATGGGCAATTCCAAGGTTGTGGTCGAGCAAGATGAAGATAGTCCAACACGGATTCTATTGCCAGCTAAGGGAAAGGCGAAAATTGATACGATCCCCACAAGAGAGTGCTCCGGAGTAAAATTCGGGTTTACTATGGTGACGAGAGGATCAGAGGTCCACAATCTTCCTTAACTACGATAGAAACAGTCTATAGCAACAGGCCTGGCCTTGCAAGATCCACCCGGCTATGCAAGTAATTCGGTCATCCCATACGCATTCTACACTAACACTACAAGGACCTAACAGCATGTTGCTATCATCCATGGATGTATTTCAGAAGAGACGATCCTTTGACTCACAGAAACCGATAATCTTTGACCTTGGTTCGAATAGGCCTAGACCATGTTGGTCGTCCACGATCTAGCCAGATGCCGGTAAGAATTGCTGGTAATCGACCCTTCAGCATTTGCCCATATGATCCTCATAGCGATGCTAGCCTACTTCCCAAGCAAGTAAGTCTATAGTCAATAGTTATAAAGGTTTGATTATTTCTAGCCAGGGATATATGCATCTCAGTCACGCAAATATACCTAACACATGCACCGGCATGTCACTTCGTGTCGCTTACCGTGAAACGTACCAAGTTAACTCTCTGTGATTGCAGGCGCCTTTGAGGAAAAGGAATGGGCATAGCAAAAGTGACCACAGCTTGCGATGTCGCAGCAAGTATAAGAGCTATCTCCTCATCCCATTCTTTTCTCATTTTCATCTGATCAGACATCGACCTCTTCGAACATATTCACAGAATGCGACCAATCACATGTGCGTTTGACCCCGTGGGGATCTCGTTTACCTCGGAAGGTAAACAGGAGAGCTTCGAATTTCTACGAGAGGCACTCTCTCGGCCCATCCCCGGCCTTGAGAACTGCAATATCCTCCAGCCGCCTTCTCTTGGGGTACCATGGCCCACATCCTTACCCGCTGCGGCCCAGTGCAAGTACTGGAAAGAGGCTGAAGATGCAGCAAAGGGGATGATGGATGAGATCGTAGCTGCAGCTCCGGAAGAGCAGGGGTCACTGCCGTCCGAGATGGCTAACGCAAGCAAAAAGGCGGCAAAAAGGAGGGAACTGCTTGATACATCTGTTGCGGCTCCTATGAACATGTTCCCGGCAGCAAATGCCGCACGAGCAAGGATAATGGCCAAGGCTAACTTACTCATCTTCACGCATGACGGTAAGATATCTAAATGCGGAATCCGATATCCCCGTAAGACACGCTGACAAGGCAATACAGACGTCATTGAATCTGAGACGGTCGAGGTAAATAGAGACATAATTATCTTCAAAATATTAGTGATACCGAGCTAATTTGATATCAGGTTCCAACAATTATCGACTCTGCCTTTGCGGATACTGTTGGTCCAAACGGGACAGACAACGATATTTTGTGGAAAAACAAGATATTCAGAGACTTCTCAGATGAATGCGTTAAAGAAGATCCGGTCGTGGGCCCATTTTTCGTACGGAGTATATTACTTTGGGTAGAACATACTCGAAAGCGACTTCCTGGTTCAATGACCTTCAGTTCGCTCGAAGAGTACATCGACTACCGTATCGGCGACTTCGCCGTTGAGTATGCCACCCCCCTTCCCCTTTCTCACACACCGAAAAGAAAAAAAAACACTCTTCCCGACACAGAAAACTAAGGTATCTAACCATCAACAGATTCTGCGACGCAGCCCTAATGCTAACATGTGAACTCCCTCTCTTAACCGACGCCGACATGGAACCCCTCAACGCTCTCCACCACCTCTACATGATCCACTTCTCGCTAACAAACGACCTATACTCATACAACAAGGAGCTCTACGCCATGAACGAAAGCGGAGCCGCCCTCGTAAACTGCGTGCGTGTCATAGAGCTTCTCCTCAACATCAAGCCGCGGGCGGCGAAGGTCATTCTGCGAGCTTATCTATGGGACATCGAGCTCCAGATCAACGAAGAGCTCACCCGGCTCTTGAAGACCGATCTGACCCCAAGTCAAAAGCGCTTCGCTCGTGGTATGGTAGAGGTGTGTGCGGGAAATCTGTTTTACTCCGCGACTTGTTTGCGATATGCCAAGCCGGGATTGAAAGGCGTTTAACACAAATCAGGGGCCAGGAAGGTGGATCAGCAATTGCTTTGGCAAGGGAGTGCCACAACGGCGACTTTACATATGATTTTATCAACTAGGTATATCAGGTGTTATCTTGGAGTATATTCGGTTTCAAGCTTAGTTCTCTCGGTTTTTATTACAACCTTCTCTATCATATTTGTCAGAGTAATTAGACTAGGTACCTACTCATTCAACAATGGCGAATCTCATTAAAGCCTAGTTTAACTCATGAATAAATTGTTTCAATGCTTCAACAAGCTAATATTACGATACAACGATTTCTAGTCATCATCGTGAATTTCCTTATGGTACCTAATAATATTCATTCCATAATGCAGGGTGAATGAGTCCCGACCCTTGATACCTACGAACCTATGAGTGGAGAACTCCTAACACCAAAATGACGAGCCCTGGGATATCCGCGATGCCAATAACTTTTCTGGTCCCCCGGCTTGCATTCGGCCGGATAATGATGTGCAAAGGTTGTCAACTTAGATGGTTTCCCACCCGCCGCTGTTGATGTCAGCTTCCAGTTTTCGGCTGATGAAACTAGGGACGCCGTGACTTAGCCACAGGTTGCGTAGCATCGAATCGTAGCGCTTCTGGTTGAGGAAGAGTTGACGCCCGTGACGCAGCCCAACATCTACTTCTCCGTACTTGTCGATGTAAGGTGCTTGACTAAAGCTACCAGACGTACGATGCAAGTAGAAGATAGCACACTTGCGAATATTGATGAAGAGCCCGATGTTACCTTGGCACCTACAGAAACAGTAAAGTTAGCAAATGCGATAAGTGACCTCACTCTATTATAGCTTACTTGAACAACATATGCTGCTGTGCACCCCCAATTCTCATCGTTGGCTTGTCAGGACCGGGTTCGGAGTATTCCATAAGGCAGCACATGGTCTGTCCGCAAAAGATGTCGCCGCACATTAGGCAGACGATGGGATCAGCTAAGTCTTTGCCAGTCTTGGGGCATCTTCTTTTAGCGCACTCTTCGATTAGAGTATCAAAGTTCCTAGGTAATCCGACAAGCTCAAAGATTCCAGGATGGCTTAGTTGAGCGGACATAGGAGGGATTTCTTCAGCCCCCTTTTGCGAGGCTAGATATTTCATTTTGTGTGATTGTACTTGATGACCCAACCAGCCCTTGATCATAACCTCGATGCGTAGCGGCCATCCATACTGAGTACCTAAAGGCGTCGGAGCAGTACACATCTCGTCAAACGATGGTAATCGTAGCGCAGCCGTCAGGCGTGTGAGCTCGTCCGCTTCCGGTACTGGAGAGATGTGGCTGTTGAAATCGACCCCGAGGTGAACGTGGAGAAGAATCGTTACTTTTCGTAGAAATACTAGCGCGTATTTTCTCACGAAAGAATGGAGGCTTTCTAAACTGTCTAAGCCCGGCTGGTCGAAACCATTGTTAGGTTGGTCATCCGGCGGTTCTAGATTCATTCTGGCTACCGAAATAAAGTGAAAGAAGTTGGCAAAATTGTTCATCGCGGGGTCACCTGAATTCCGGTTACTCATGTATTCGAGCCATCTAGAAAGCTGCAAGTTCTGGGATACGTTGTAGACGACCTTGACTATCTCGGCGAGATAGCATAGTCGAACTAAATGCATCGGATCAATGGACAATGCAGCAGAGACGCCGAACATGGCCTCACACAAGAAGATGAACATGTCTTGGCTAAACAATGGTTCAAATTCATTGGTTCCCACGGCTCCATCATAAAACTGCGACGGGAAGAGTTGGCAGAACTGACGTTCACTGCCTGTGCGGAACTCTACCTCGATTTGGTTATCGCCTCCGTTCCTAAGACCGCCTACTGCGATATAGGACGATACTGTCTCGGAGAGTATTCGAAGCTGGACTAAGAGCTGCTCGGGCATACGTTCGATTAGAGTCATTCCATACTGAGCTTCGACGCCTCGTTGTTGGATCTCGGCAGCGGAAATCGAGAATCCCACAGACCGAGCCAACACATCGCTGGCGATCAAATCATCATCTCTGTTTTCGCTTGGGAGTGCCTTGACCAGCTTGTTCTTGCGAAGAGTGTCGCGTAGACGCCGATAAGTCATCATTAATTCTTTATCGCCATGCTGTGATTCAGGCGAATGAGACCTTATGCTCGACGAAGGGGTGCCCCCGAGAGAGAATGTGTCGCTAGAAGACGAAACCGAAGGGATGGCTCTGAAAGTGGACGGTTCCCAAATTGAAAAAGGTGTGATGCTAGCGCTAGTTTTCTCGAGACAATCTGGCATTTTTGTTCGCAAGTAGTTGACGAACGCAGTTTGGGACTGATCTGATCTTATTCTTGAGTTTTGCGGATCTGTCATGTTCGCAGATAGGAAGGATGAGAAGTCAGATTCCGTTTGTAGAATTCCCGGATAAGACTCCTCTTTGCCATCCCATGAGATAGGCAAGAACGCATTCCCCAGGGCTTTGCAAAGAGGGCACACAAATTCTAAACGGTTTAGTGCCTCCGGATGATGGCGAGCAATCTGGTGTCCATGTCGACGGACTGTTGCCTCCATGTACATATCGAAGCAACTGAAGTGCATGATATGACCGCATCCAACGGATACAGGACCTGTTCGACATAACTTGGCCGGAAATCCCTTGCCGAGGCCTTGCCTCTCACTCACAAATGTTTCCCCATCGGCATTTACCTTCTCTACCACCTCTCTGTTTTCATGAGCAAGTCCAAATGGTCGTAGTGTCTCGGCTGAGCGATCGAGATTCGCTGGCGTAGTTGCCGCTTCCCTCACAAAATCCGGGTCTTGGAGGTCAGTTTGGCGTAGGATCTTACTCTCGGTGAAGAGTGCAAACGTCCCGTAGAGGCGCCCATCGTCGGTGTCCTCCTGGCATAGTATGCAGGTACCTCTTGGGTATTTCCAGAAGTTTTTCTGCTCCTCCACGGGTTTCACTTCGTCCATATCATCCCATTCATCCTCGCCCCAATCGATATCCCCTTGCATCTCTAGGAAGCTCTTTTGCTGCTGCTGAAACTGCGCCATGACCTTGGCCTGTCGGTCAAGTGCGGCTTTCTTCTTTCGTTCGCGTTCCTCTTCAGCATTATGCGTGCTGGCTGGCGAAGCTGTGTCAATCCGATCCACGGGTATACCTAATCGATTGTAGGCCATATCGAAGTGCTGCGGATATTTCTGCCTCATTCTCTTCAAAATGAGCGCAATCTTTGCATGGCAGGCCTTTAACTCCTCTTTTGTTGACATCATATCTAAAAGCGATACAATAGTCTTTCGGTTCGGGGCTTCCTGCATGAAATTACTGCGAGCATGAGTGGTCAAGGCAATATAAACGAAAGACCCGGCTTCAGCAGCAGACTCAGAGGCTTCTACCTTATCCTCGGCGATTGCTATGAGAATCAAATGTAACACCACTTGGAGGAACGTTTCAATCCTAGTGAACTGAACCTTGGGTGTTAATTTAGCAGCGACTAGAGGGTAAAGGAGGCAGTAGTAGATGATCTGAGCAAACATTCCTGTACTCGTGAATTGAGCCAATTCTTTGAAAACACCAGATTCGATAGGTCGCAATCTGGGCTCATAGACAATTTCTTCGATTGGTTTGCCTGTCTTCTTGGCCATCCACTTGCGG
Source organism: Annulohypoxylon nitens (assembly GCA_022496965.1). NCBI lineage: Eukaryota > Fungi > Ascomycota > Sordariomycetes > Xylariales > Hypoxylaceae > Annulohypoxylon > Annulohypoxylon nitens. The sequence goes on from MU386633.1 coordinate 702,148, forward strand.
TAAGCGGCCTCTGATTCCTCCCGTTGATTTTTGTTGTAGTGGGCAATGTACGGATCAATATCCTCAATAAATTGAGGCTTCAATTCAAAAGTTCCCACGTCCGATACACCTTCGGGAGACTTGAATGTAGCCACCTCATCCAAGACGCGTTGAAAGTCCTCGTGTTCATGAAATTTCTCAGGCAATTTGCTGGCTATTTCATTGAAGGATAGCGGTCGGAAGCACAAAACATGAGTAATATCCCGGCGCATCGCCATCAAGTGCGTCTGCTGCTCATCCTTAACAGGAATAAGCGACGTACGGTCGCTCAACAAGACGATCAGAAAATGGATCATATCTTCAACAACATCAAGATGCTGTCCCTCGTCTTGAGTCTGTGAACTGAGCTGGAACAAACCTTTGATCCAGCGCTCCATGCCGAAGCGGTCGATAATAGAGGCGAGGACACGGCTTGGCTTACAGACGACCATTGCTGTTTGCAGTAGGAAGATATCCCGGGCGTGAGTAACATCCCTGTGTAAGATATTCTTATACGTCCCAGCCTGGTGCCTCAAACTAATACCGTTTCGCACCCACATTCCTGCCTTAATTTGGGCGAGCCAAGTACAGACGCGCAGAGGATAATCGAATGCCGCCATGAGATAATCTTCTGGAGAATATTCGCGCCTAGGCATAGATTTCCGGCCCATCGATCTCGGCTTTAGCTTCAGTTCTTGTGAGGTGAAGTTTAGAATTGACCTGAGTTCTTGGGAAGACATGTGCTTCCCGCACTCGATCAACCATGACAAAGTATAATGCAGAGCGTGGTGAAAACTGATTGACTGCTCCTCCACGTTGAACTTGACTACTTCAAATTTTGTAGCCTCTCCGGCGAATTCGAAATCATTCAGTGCTTTGAAGCGTATCTCATCTTTAATCTCGGCCTGGGTGAATCTAGCACGCTCGGCACCAACTGAATTAATGATGACACTTTTCGCCGTCAATCGAATGGCCTTGGATAGATACTGAAAATCGTGTTCTGCGAGGCCACGGAAAGAGCCGGACAGGAGTCTACAGAGCCTGTTGATCTCCCTAGTCATCAATGAGGCGCCGATCCAGCTATCAGTTTCGTACTCCACGTGCTCTCCAACAGCTCGAATATTTGGGCAGATACCCTGATGAAGTTTTACTAGATCAAGGAATTGCATAAGGTATCTCTCTTCGGTCCTCATACGTTCTTGGACATGAGGAGAGCCAAGTAGAAACTTAAGGTCTACGTAAAAATGGTACATGCGCCTGTTAGTAACAGAACCAGTATCGAAGCCAAGTACCGCGCTTGACGAAACCTCCCAAGGATGGCCGACTTGACGGGTGGTCAAGAAGGTATATAGGATCGCCATGAGCGTCGTCAGGAAGTTACCCCTCTCCACTACTTCGGCAGTAATGGACGGTGTGGTGAGCATCTGCAGAGAGATGTTGATGATGGAATGGTCTGGCTCCCTGTCCCCAATAAGGTACAGCTGGGCCAGGGTTGTGTATAAGGCGGCAAATCGGAGGCCTAAAACCCGTTTGAATTCGGGAATAGTAACAACCGTTGAAATGTATAGAGAACGCAAATCGTTACGAACTTTCTTCCACATTCTCAGGTCAAAGAGGATGAGCCAATCCAAACGGACTCGTTGAAAGACGTCCTCGAATGGATGGACGCGATCGCGTTCCATGTAAGCTGCTGGTGTTTCAACCCAGTACCGGCCGGGCTTTGGTGGCGTGCCCTTGTCTGTTTTTGATAAACCCGGGGTCTTAGGAATCTCGAGATTTGCCTTCGCATATACAGTAGGGGCAATTAATGGCTCTGCAGTATCCGAGTCCGACGGTGTGAGGTCCCTATCTCGAGTTGTCCGTCTCGGGGCAGGGGGAGGCGGCGGAGGTGGTGGGTAACCTGCCATTGTAGCTTCTTCCTCTTCAAGAGACGCCACACCTGGCGCAATCCAGTCGGATACATTCACATCAGCGCCTGCATCTGGTCGTGCCATGTCTATCATCATTACGTCCTCGTCGTCATCCTCATCTTCATCTTCGTCATTATCCTCTTCGCTGGAAGGAGTGCGGTTGCCTCCATCCATATCCTCGTCGTCATCGTCATCATCGTCATCAGTATCGATAAATTCTGCGAGGGTAGCCGCATTCCCAGTTTCTGCCAGGAATCTCGCGCGTTGGATGAATATGGCAGTTGAATGAGCCTCAAGCGGATCATATTCAAGTTTTTCCTCATCCTCAAGGCCATCCTTACCAGGCATGGCATTCGTTCCAGGGCTCCCTTTGCGCCAGGGCTTTAAGAGTTCCTCACAGACGACCATTCGAAGGATATTGTGGTCATTTCCTACAACGCAGCCCGAAATGTCATTCAACCAGTCAATCATCGTCCCGCACATCTGCTCTCGAAAGGTATCACGAGATGATCGAATGGTGACAGTGATCTTGATGTGTTCGAGGACAGTCGCGTTGGCTAAAAGCCTCTCAATACTCGTGTCATATTTCAGAATGCTCCGGCCAATAGAGTCGGTCTCCACGGCTCGATTGTACCCTTCATCAGAGGTTGTACTACATGCACGGGCCACTTGATCCTGTACTTCTTTGACGGTATGTTTCTCATCGTTCCAGAGTAACAATGCGTACTCCTCAGGAGAGTCGACATCTCCCCCGCAATATGTAGAGGCTAGACGAGACATCTTCTCGTCTCGTTCGATGGATTCTTTCGTCTTAGGTTGTCGGAGTTGTTCCGGGGCGCAGGATATGACGTCGCATATGAAATCGAGGACTCGCGAGATGGTCATGCGAATGTTGAAAACTACCTCGTCGGGCAATCCAGCAACCTCTTTACCCTTTCCTTTTGACCGATCCTCGCGTTCGCTATGTATGGTACAGAACATAGGAGTCTTCCAGGCTTCGGGATCTCCGCAATCGCAGCAACCACTATTCCCTGGCGATATTGAGATTCTTACCATGTGGCCTGCATGGTCTGTAGCGTTGAAGCATTTGCTGCATAGACAGCAAGTGTCATCAGTACTGCACGTCTTGCAGCTGTATGATGCTTCTCCCGCTCGAAATATGTGGCCGCAAGCCTTGCCGCGGGCGGCTTCTGTGTATTCGGCTCCATCGACTGCTCCCTGCGCCTCTCTAAGCTTCAAGGTGCTCTTTGGAGTCAACTTCCCATCGGGGAAAAATAATCGTAGGTTCTCAGGTCTGCCTCCGGCCATAGACCAGAAGAGATTGTATAATAAATCTCGGCTGGCAGCTTCTTCGTATCGATATCCATACCGTCGAGGCAGCTCTATCAAATGTTGACAGAGCTGCAGCTCTTGGGTAGACAATCCGGCATCCATTGTTAGACTCGGCGTAATGGCATTGTTGGGGTCTTGTATGTCGGGAAAAGTGGATTTCGACTTGGGAGACAGTTCGAAAGTAGTCGAGAGAATATAACGTTGGAAATCAAAAGTTTTACAGAGAAATTCCCAAAGTTAAAATCGGGATAGATGAGTTGGGTGCCAATGGTACGTGTGGGTTGACAAGGTGCGTCTAGGTATCTTGGGATGAGGTGGGACTGAGTAGGTACGTCAGGGAGGAATATGGGTGGAGGATATGGGCGTGTTGGTGTTGCGTCACTTATTAGATTGAAGAAGTTTTTGGACTCATATCAAGACAAAGAATTGTAACACGCCTCCCAATGATGAAAAATTTTGAAGAAGAAAAAAGATGAACAGTGTAGCTACTGTGGTATTAATAAACTCCAAGATTGAGACAGAGAAGCTCCGACTAGAAACAGCATCCCCCCTCCTACCTTTGACACCGACAACCTTAAGTTTCTTATCTACCTAGGTCGAACTGATAAGAAGAAATCGCAGGGATAATCGGGAGTCGTCATAATTCTTCTGCCAGCTGCAAGCGGGTGTTTATTGTTTTAGCGTCACTTTAATATTGAACCTTGGATGCATCTAGTAGATACTATGTACCTAGTAGGGTATGATTACATAAACCGGATCAATCACTGGGCATCATATTGCAATATTGTGCCTAGGTAATAGAGTCACTAGGTAGATGATATACCTAATATTCCGAATGCTTAGTACTTGAGCGGCTCTTTGACGTCTGTCATAGCGAATATGTTAGATATTGAGTACCTAGCCTAAGATTTGCCTCTATCATGAATAGTTTATAGAGGCTTCCAAAGTTCTATAGCGGGGAATTGGACTGATACTATAACACGAAACATCTACAGCTACTTAGGTATAATTCGATCTTAGTAAGGCGCCTCATTTACATGAGAAACCTACGGGTCGCTCGTCCAAGTTTGTCGAGTCATAATACAGACTATCGTTCATCGCGAACAGGGTAGAGAAAGTGTGTGGCCTTGTGAGAATTGTAGTGTGAATATTGTTCCAAGGTTCCGGTCTATAAGGTACAAATGTATATTTTTGGAGTCATCCTATTGCCCCTGAAAGTTGCTTCGTGCTCCATCGCTCTAATGTTGCGAGTTGATCGGTGCAATTTATTCCTCCTCGACGTATCGGGCTCGGATATCTTTCCATTGTCGCTTTCGATATGTCAGTGATACTATCCGCAGTTCCATTTGGATATGTAGTACATACCCCTCGGTTGTGGTTGTCCCAGAACTTGTTCATGGTGGTGTCATATGCTCTGCAATTCCATTAGCGACTGGTCCATCCTGCGAAATCCTTTACACTACACACATCTCAAAGGCGAAAGCGGAGACGAAGACGGCTCCCAGCATTTGCCAGTTGCTTCGGAAGAAGGCGCTGTACAAAGAACGGTCAGTCTAGTGGATGCGAACGTGGTGGGAGCAGTCGACTTGCTTGTAAAGGGGACGACCGGCAGCCTATTGCGCGATTAGTTAGTCAGGCGCATCAAAGGATTACCGAGCAGAGAATGACAGCGTACCATTTCGAACAGAATTCGGAGACGTAGAGGCTAATTGCGCGGGAATTGAACTGAGTTAGGCAACACAATATGGTTGTCGTTGAATAGTATAGGCGTCGCGATGAAGTTCTTAGAAAACGTAAGTTCCGGTTATCCAAGGTTTCCAGCCGAAGATTTGGTGGTTTTGGAAAATGGTTATTGCTGATTGGCTGAAGCTTCCTTAATTGAAAGACCCACTATTTTTCCTTAGGGCAGGTGGGCTGTTCGTTCCACTAGCCTTTTTTTACTTATCCATCTCCGATCGACAATTCGATATTATTATATTTGGATTCTAATACCAGGAAGCCGCTACAGAATGTAAAGAATTAAAAGTTTCGCTTTTCCTCGGGATTTATAATTTTTTTTTGAATAGTCTCCCTGGAATACACAGACATCTTTCCAATTTTGTGTTGTGTCCGACTACCCCTCCCGATGCCTTCCGAACCAGCCAAACCGTCCACTTCGGGCATCGTCACAGACGAGAACAGCGGCGAGCGACATATCCCAGAATCCGTGCGAGCGGACGGCACAACACGCAAAGCGATTAAGATCCGTCCCGGCTACCGACCGCCGGAAGATGTCGAAGTCTACAAGAACCGCACCGCAGAATCCTTCCGCAACCGCGGCAAAGGCGGCGTTGTCGGCGCAGAAGGACTAAAGGAGCAAAAACAAGAAACTGCAGCTGCCTCAGCCGCCAGCAACAAGAACGCCAAGCGTCGGGAGGCCAGGAAGAAGGCGAAAGCAACCGCGGATGACAACGCGCCCGGAGGTGCGAGCGTTGCTAAAGCAGCAGAAGAAGCTGTCGACCCTGAGGTCGAAAAGGAGAAGAAGGCACGAAACCTGAAGAAGAAGCTAAAGCAGGCAAAGGAGTTGAAGAGCAAAAAGGAGGGTGGTGAATCGCTTCTACCGGAGCAGATCGCCAAGGTCATCAAGATTAATGAGCTCGTGAGAGAGCTTGAGGCTCTTGGGTTTGACGCCGATGGTGAACCCAAGTCAGACAACGCTCCTGAGACAACGAAAGAAGGGTGATCAAGCGACTCTCGAAGTGATTCTCTAATTCGCACGTTGCAAGGTTCTTCAACAGAATACTGCCCAAAAATATCGCCAATCAGATATCATAGCAAAGGCAGTGATGTTATGTTACTATGATGAAAGTCAAAACGGCCACAGTACATTACACGACGGAATGGATCAGGCAACTTAACGCGATAATAATTAGGTTGTCATGCCGATTCTGCCGGTAATGCCAATATTGGCCGATATCTTACCATCAGAGGTGCCATCAAGCCAGAGCCTTAGGCCCAGCTTCATCGAGTTGGCGATGCAAGGAGATTAAGCCCAAACAATGTTGTATCTACTTACAATAGACGCCACGGAGTCGGCGTCGGAGTTAGGGTACTTCTATAGTTGACACCTAGAAAAACAGGCTACATTTGGACCTTTGGTGTACTATACTATACGCCACTTTTGAATACGAACTGTACATAATTACAAGAGTAGTACTCCTATCTTCCATACAGTAATTATCACATGATCAAGTAGAATAATTCGTCTCTACGCATGCCTGCCTACCTACTTCGGTAAGGGTGCAACTACTAATTAACACAGCCTCGCGGTTGAGACGGAGAGCCCAGGGCTAGGTCCTGTTGCGAGTATATAGGGCTCCATAAAATATCAAGGAAACTTCGGCTTTCCAATTTCAGGCCACTCCATCTCGTGATTCCGGCTTCTCCATGTTCTTGTAACGTAACAGGACCGATTCCCTATCCGCGATCATACGGAAGAGAAATTTATGCGGAGTTGTACCATTTCGTGATTCCCGCAGCTAAGAGTGGCATCTAGATTGCACTGAGCTAAGGATAGATATAGCCCAGACAGCCACTCGGAAGTTCCGAAGTCAGGAGATCGGCTACCCCTGACAAGTATTTCTACGAATATTTAGGTGGTAAGTAGGTAGGTAGTCACGTATCAGAAGGCGTTGTTTATATGAGCATCTATATTTTTGTTTTTTATTATATCCCTATCCCAAATCAAGAGGTATATACATACATAAACACTATATAAGAGCGCCAGGCCTATGGCATAATCGCATGTACAACACAACCTACCCCTCAAATGTTAATGGGAAAAGCAACATAAATCGCCATGCAAAACTCCAATCTACGCCGAACCCCAGATCGTTAACAAGGCGAGCACATTTGAGCAACTCAGTACTCTCCGCGCCCATACCCGGCCGCCCTCTTAAGACTCAAACTCCTCGCCTTGATACCAACATAGCCCACGAGACAAATACCAATAACCAAGCCGAGCGATAGCAGAAGCAAGTTCACCGGGACCGGGTCGCCGCGGAAAGTGCGATGAAACAAGTAGTCCAACGCGCTCTGGCTGAAATTGAAAAGGCCAGATAAGCAGATGATAGTTCCGTAAACCGTACCAAAAGTGCGGAAGCCGAACACCTTGGCGCTGTAATCGCTAACGGCCGTATAATAGAAGGGCCGGTATAAAACAAACAGGATAATATTGGCATACGCGGCCCACTCATACGGCAGCACGCCCAGGATCCCAATCGTTGTTGCGACGACCACGAGAGTCGAGAGGACGGCGATCGTGCTGGTATGATCCAAAATGGCTCCTATAAATGGGATAGATATTATGCCGCCTAGTGGCAGCGCGAGATCAAAGAAGTTGTTGATTTCGATAGCTTTTTCCGTAGAGCCGAAGATAGCCTCATACTGTGGCCGGATAGTGGCAACGAAGTAGTTAATCCGGGTCATCTGTACCACAGTAAATAGACATATCAGCACAAACCAAGGCGAGCGGATTTGTTCCAACGCCGTATTATTATGCATCACACCCCACACGCCGCTCTTCTCGTTCTTAGCCTCCTCGCGCTGGACTTGTTTGTCTTTGTCTGCCTCATCAGAACCTAGTAGGTCCTCGATATCCTGCGCAATGCTTTCGTAATGCTCCCGCTGTTCCTCTCGTAGGAGTGCAGTCTGCTCGTCCACCTGATCATCAACATTAGTAGTATTTAAGACAGCAGGAGAATCGCCAAACGGAGGAGCTTCATATTCCTCGATTACTTCTCCCATTGTCTTATATGACTGCTTCGGGAGTATCGTCAATTGGACAATAAGAATTACTACCGGTATTATAAGATAGCCTAGGAAGAATTGGTGATGCCCGAACGAGCCCCCGGTCTTTAAGTATATGATGCGATAAACGAGAAACAAAGCGCTCGATGCATCAAATGCTCCTGTGAGCAGTGCCAATATAAGACCGGAGTGTCGAGGGAAAGCATTAGATAATTGGAAGGAGGATATATATGTGAATGGGCCGCCTAGGGCAAGGAAGAGATAGCCAAGGAGGAAAGCGTCGATAGGCAGACTTTTAGCAAATGAGATGCAGAGTGCCCCGATGCTAAGAAACAAAGCACCGGTTATTCCGCAAACTCGAGGACCGTAATGATCTAGGATGGCACCGACGGGCAGAGCAGCAACATTGGTGGCGACAGCGGCAACGGTGAACATGAGATTGAGATGAATTTCAACACATGTATCTCCGCCGTCACACATATCTTGATATGCGCCTTCTTTCTTTAAAACAGGCTTCAAAGCAGCATATCCAAATACGATTCCAGCTGCAAAGAGGCATATTACTACCATAACAGCGACTTGGACTAATTGGTGATTTTAAGCATCAGCTTTGTTCTTACTGTATACCTAAGCAAGCCATGGAGATCAACACCAATTACTCACGTATACGTTTCCATTGAGGAACCTCGAAAGCCCCACGGGACTTTCCAAGCTGATCTTCTTCATGGTCATCATATCCCGGGTTCCACGACTCCGGGAGCGGGTTAAAAGTGAGCTTGCGGGCTCTTTCAGAGGCAGCGACGGAAGACACAGAACCCCGCCTCGATCTTCGGCCCTCCGAAGGGACGTTTACGAATGTCTCGAGGGACGCAACACGCTGCAAAGACATAGCTCTTTCAGAGTGTCAGCAGGTCAAAAAAATGACTCGTAGACCGGGAGATAGAGAGATAAGAAGCTAGAGAAAGGGAAGCTTAGAGATAAAAGGTGGGAAAATTGGGATACTTATCCCCGCCACCAACATTGCTAAAGTTTACCTATCAACGTGACGATCAAGGACGAAGAGATAAACCTTGAGCTAAAGCACGAACTTAGATACCCGCTAGTCTACATGCGAGAAGATGCGAGTGCCTAGTACAATGTGGGGTAAGTCCAGAAGCATCCGCCAATACCGGAGCTTCGAGCTCGTGACCCGGTGGAGCATCGAAGTTGAGAACTGACGTTAAGTGCCAAGACAAAGGAACCGCCAATGGCAGTCGCAGCGCACCAATTCATAGATGGAAGAATTATGTAAAAGATAGACATCGAGCGACGTCGCCGCGTTGGTTGTGTCGGACAAAAATATTAAAAGATGAGAAGTCCGAAATTAGCAGAGGCAAATTGTAAGACATCGATCGTGACACAAGGAGCCACGAGCTAGAGATATGCCGGGAAGTACCCTTTCATAACACATCAGAATTGGTTTATTCATTTATTCAGCGTCTATCAAATTCTAAGCTCAATTCATAATTGGCGAAATGTCGGTATTTGTTAATGATATTATTAAATGACGCCATGGACCTACAGGGGCAGAGTCGAAGGAATATGTAGGTGAGATTCGCTAACCAATATGGGTGTGCTGGTGGTCAGCACCTTAATAACTAACCGCCGAACACTCCTAAACCTTTGCCGTGTCTGTGGCCAGCCACCAGTCATGTTGCTTCAAGGTTTTGGATAGATATTCCAGGAATACCCTGTGACGAGAGTTTGACATAACGTTACCCGTGCTTCCCGTGTTACCAATTATCCTATAAACCCTCCAATCTTAAACTCTCTTTGCTATAGTCTAAAGTATGAGACTAGACACAACTATATACCTAGTAAAGAGCCTCATGATTGTGGAACCAATCATATGAATGTCTGAGCTTAAGCCAACCACTACACTAATAGGTAGTAGGCAATCTTGCTTGACCCATAGACATCGTCATTCACCAGCAATAGTTAACTATTTCAGCGGAGGTAGTCTTGGACTAGCTCGTTACACGCTAGTAACTCATAGATGTTAGTCACATCATACTATAGGTAGGCAATTTACACCCTCTTGACATATAAGAATCAATCGTTGATAAAGTATCACTGGAGCTACGTTACACGTTCAAGGTCATGGGGTTGACGGACCGCAATAATCAACATTAAAAGAAAAGTACAGGTACACTTCGGAAAATTATTGTAACAAATAGAAATCAACGATTTTATTGAGAGATTTTTTGGTCCTCTGTAAAGAGCCATATTCCGCCGAGTCAGTGCTCGTGACTTGTACTCCCAAGATCCATCTCGCCCCGTTCCACAACCAACTCGTCCGCCGGGACTCCTATCCACTAACCCACGGCTTAGGAAAGGTTGTCCGCCTTGCCCTGTAAACCCTACCGAAGAAGATTACGATCGATGGCTTCGTGTAGGATCTACGCGAGCAAATACAGACCCCCGGGGCTGATCCATCCTAAACTGCCACCCTGAAATGTTGCGAAACGTCTCGTTGTACCAATCCCTGCGCAACATCCATCCGCCAGTAGCTGTTGAGAATTGCCTGCCATCTCCGAACCGCAAAGCCAGAAATATACACAATAAAAATTAGATCGTCATGCTTATTCACATGACACAGGCCTCTGACACCCCGTCGTACTGAGGCGAAAGATGGCAAGAGGTATCCATTAGAACGCAGAATAGTAACCCATAACCCCAGCGTGACTAAATAGAGCTACCGATTGCACCACTTTAAGCCTCGGTGAAGTGGATGACGGCCTTGCCGCCGGAGGGGATTGTGGTCTACATTTATGGTCAGTCAGGCGCAATTAATAGACGGCATGGGGTTTCAAAACTTACGGTGCAACCGCTGTTACCAACGGCGTACGCGCCATCCTGGAAGTAGCAGGGTATGCTGACATCTCCAGTGATGTTGATGTTCATTCTCGGCTTAGCGCTGCTAGTAGGCGTGTTGGGGAAGAGCGAGATGTAGGTGTTGCCATCCGCAGCCTTACCAACACCGAGAATGGTAGGAGCCCAGTTACCGCACTCGTCGTGGTCAGTTGCGCAGTCCCATACACATCCATCCTCAGTCGAGACACCAGGTTGGTTAACGTAGTACTGAAGGGTGGTAGATAGACCAGTCCAGTGGTAGTAATCAGCAGATTCGATGTTGGCCAAGTTACGGGTAGTACCAGGCTGGGAGTCGACGGGGATAACCATGGCCTCGATACCAGGGTAATCGGTACGGCAGATGGCAACGTTCTTAGCCATATCGTTCTTGATGGTGACACCACCGACACCGGGCTCGCAAAGAGTCTTGGAAGTGGGACGGCTGAGCTCGAGGTAGCCATCCGAGTTGCACTGAAGACCACCAACAGATTGCTTGGTGCTTCCTTGAGCCTCAGGCCACTGGCTCTTGACATATCCGTCGGGGCAGGCGTACGAGTAAAAGCCGGCTTGCTGGGCCATTCCCTTCACACCGTTGATAATGTTGCTGATAGACAGGTCGCCGACCTTGTAGTCGGGAGTGAATTGAAGACCAGTCCAGCCTCCAAGGCCAAGGTAGTCAAGGGGAACAGCACCGTACTGCTCAGGGAACTCGGAGCACTTAATTTTGCCACTTGGGAATTCGGCGTCAACACCAGTAGCACCGCTGGAGTAGCTAGAGCTGGCGCTGGAAGAGGAGGCAGCGGCGGACGAAGTGGTGCTGCTAGTAGTGGCATAAGCAGAGGACGAGGAGGAAGTGGAAGTGACCTTCTGGATGAAGACAGCATCTTCCTTGGAGGAAGAGCTAGTGACGACGGGCTTGGGAGGAGGGGTGAAGGTAGGAGTGGTCTCGCCAACGACGACGTAGAGACCCTTGTCCAAACCAGCCTTAGCCTCATCGGCGCTCACTTCCTCACTGCCCAACATGTACTGAGTAACGGTAGCAGGAACGTAGGTGGTCTCAACATCGCGCTTGTCGACGTTCTTCTTGTGGTGGTGGTGACCGTGGTGGTGAGGCTGAGCGTTAGCGCCAGCGGCGAGGGAGGCCGCGATGGCCATGTTCAGAACGGTAGCCTTCATCTTGTTCGGATGCAATACTTCAATTCGTAATTACTAATCGGCGATATCAGATTTGACAATCGTGACTTAGAGTCGTAGTTCTGTTAAGAGTCATTGTTAGTTTAACGATTGAAGAAACGGCGCCCACAATTGTCGCAATTGTGGGTGAGGATTCGATATCAAGCTAAGGGATGCAGGATCGAAGGTTGACTGGAGGGATGTGAAAGCGATCGCAATAGCTGTTATGCGTGTGAAGGGCGAAACGACGTGGCATAAAGCAGTGGGCAACTTGGATGTGCAATGTGCAGTAAGTGTAAATGTGATTTGCAAGTTATACAGATACAGTTACGATGGTTGCGATCCCAATCTACCTGATGCAGGTTCCGCATGGGCACTTACCGATGGAGCAGCTGATGTCGTGCTTTGATATCCTTTCAATTCCAGGTGACTTCGATGAACTATCGTGATAGATGTCGAAGAGAGAAGGAATGGTGAATGTTTTGATTGTTTATTTTGGTTCGTCAGATGCGTAACGTAAACGAGCGTGTTCGCAGTTCCAAAGGAATGTGGTAGAGAGCAGAATGACTCTCAGTTGGAGGAGACGGCGCGAATTGAAAGGAGACAATGAGCGTCCGAAAAGTTGAGAAGGAGGGAAGTCGGTGGGAATTAATTGTTTGCAGGGTGGCAGTAAGTTTAGGGGGAAGAACCAGGGCTTCGTCTGAACAGGCGAGCCATACCTAGGTCCGTACCTGCTGCACCTGCTGTACCTGAAAACACACGAGGGTTTAACGGGTCTGCCACGGCGGGTCCTTCCTTGTCTTCTCCTAGTCCTCTCCCAGTCCTTCCCACTGGGATGTCCGAGATGCATCCAATGGGATAGAGACGCTAACCCGAACAGGCAGGGTTGGCGGTGTAACGATGCCAACCGATGTTAGTGAATGGCCAGTGCTTGACCGATGCTGCCCACTACTGCAAGGTACGATGCACTATTTTGATTCCTGTGAAATTACCCAGAATTTAGCGTAGTAAGTGGCAGGCACGCCAGCAGGGAGAAGGCAGGGATAGGCTACGATGCGCTACGCAGTTTAGGGCAAATTTGCTACTACACGGCCACAATCGACCCCTTGCCATCTTTTCATCTTTCATCTTTTTTTCCATGATTTTTCTATGCTAGGAGAAATGTACCAAAATACCGAATTACATGTCTACATCCATACCTAGCAACCAAGATTGTACATCTTATGACAGAACCAATCCACGATCAACTCGGCTGCCAACAAAACGAAAGTTGGAAGTTGGTAGAGAAGAAAAAAGTTGCCTGAGTGGCGTTCCGCCCAGCATCTAGCCGACATTTCTGTCTTAACAAAAATAGATGTTCTCCCATCATTCTCATCATCTATTACAAAAAATACGAGCATTATGATGGAGAACTGGAGAACATCTCATGCCGTACCTTGATACTGTACGGACGGTACGGACTAAAAGCTGTAGCGGCTGTAATTTACATAGTTCTTACAGTACACGTACGATGACGACCAGCAGTCAAACTTGAACGGCATCGCGGCACCTGGCACCAGGGCATTCAATGTTGGCATCGCGGTTCTAGAATTAGCATTCCTCATCTCCGCCGCGTTAGTCATATACTTGGGATTTCCCCCCTCCTCCTACTTTTTCCCTCATTAGCGACCGGTTAATGTCGCATCTCCAAAATTACCTACTCTCGGACTCTCTATGGCCTATCGCGCATCACACTCCGACTTCGTGATTTTCATATCACTTTTATTACTTTGAGCACTTTTAGCAGTCTACAGTTGCTCCAGCTGTCCGGATAACCTCACTAGTTCGCATGCGTGGATGCATCTAGCATCAAGCAGACACAAGACAGACTATGGCAAAAGAAAAATACATGCCTAGGTCCTAGGTACGCATCAACTCACAATCTTGGGCTAATATTAATAAAGAAAAACATGGGCAAATACCTCGATGGAGATCTTTTTAGCACATGCCACAAGTGGCAGGAGTGGGTAGGTTGCGCGTCTGTTCCCCTGACTTTAATTGCTGCAATTTCAGGATTGGTTAGTCAGGGACATCAGCCTCCTGAGTGGTCGGAATTCCTTTGCCAGCACCTCACTTGCATCTCCTTTCTCGATTTGGCACTTTACAAGCTTTCTACAAAGATCGATTAGCTAGCTGATCTTCATTCCAAGCAATGACCTTCTTGATCCCGTCATTATCGTTCCTCCGATGCTCTACGATAAACATCTCGAGCCCTACAAATGGGGATTTCTATGTAAATCAAATGATCAGCAGCCAATCCATCTACCATCTGCCCCTCAGATGAGCGTTGGCAATTGCCGTTATTCCATTGGGTCATCATCGCTAGTATCTGCCATGTGCCTCACTGAACGTGCCAAAGGTAACTGACCAATAGGACGCTTCCATAGCTATCACAGCAACGGTTATCCCGACTTCATGTCCTTCTAATTCTCACAACACTCTTTTTTCGTTGACATATTTGTGCAGTTCGTATCCAGGCAGTTACCAGTACCAAGGACTTGCCATATGATTGGTTAATGCCGTCGGCTTCCCCAGCTCCTCGGCTTGGACGAGCCGGTTATCCAGTTCACTATACACCCCTTACATCACTCCGGTGGGAAACTAAGAGACTGGAACACGAGGTCTCCTAAGCGGCGCCTATTAGGTAAGATATCTACATTTACTACTATACAGCTTAAAATATGTACGGTTCATCATCGGCGTTAAAAAGTAGGTGTATGCACCGACAATCCGTCTAGACCATGAACTTTTCAATGACATCACATCAAGACGTGGGACTCAACTGCCTGAATAGCGATCATCTAACAATCAATGGGCGGTCAAATGATATGACATGTAGATGTATGTAACCAATGCAAAGTAGACCCGAATTCACCGCTAGAGTAACACAGTTGAGAAGCACGCAAGATTGCTTCGGTGAGGGAAAAGGTGAACAGTATGTGCAAATTGTCTGGATTTAATCTAACGATCTTGATCAGGCGAATGACAGCAGGCTAAGATCTAGAATGATCCGTACTAACCTGAGTACCTATGCTTTAGATTCATATATATGCGAGATGCTGTAGGCGAGTTCATGAAACTACCTACGTGCCTAGTAAACTCATTCAAAAACAACAGTAATTCAACGTGCTTACCTGACTCATGTCGCTGGACATGTTAAATTATCTCACTTTGCCAGGTAATTAAAGATATCGTTCACCTGATACAAGAGCTAGTCGGGACCGTCCACGCGTACGTACGCTCCTTCGACGACTAGGTGGCTAGCCGTAATTGTTAAGCTAGTAGACCTTGTCGTCATCAAATATGATGACGTTTTATGCTAGGCAGTTAGCAGCTCCATACTAGTCTATTTGAACGTTGAATAATGTTATTACTAGGTAGTGAGTGAGTGTGCCACCATAGGCCATGATTCTCGTCGTGGGACCCTCGCGTGTCCCATGCGGGAATCCGTTGGAGTCCATTTCTTAATCTACTTCTCATTATTCCCGTACCGGACTTGATGCCCCCTCTCAATTCTGACTTCTTTTTCTTCTTCTCGGCTGATTGCAGGGACGATGATTACGTGTCCGGTGTTATCTATTCCCGGAGGGCGTCCATAACACCGTCAAGGATGGCATAATTTCTATCAAAATCCAGGGCAAGTACGGCCGGTGGTCGTTGGTAATAACTCGCTACATACTGGGCTTTACGAGTAGGTACCTAGGTATATACTATTTAAGTGCCTACCTATTTACTATCTAGGACCTAGGTATGTAGCCACCTGGGCGGATACAAGTACAGTGCTCGCTTGCAAGACGTTTTTTGACATGGCGTGGTCAGTTGAGACGTGAATACATCCTGAATCTGGATATCTGAACTTCGGCAAGTAGAAACACAGCTGCATTGTAGATGAAGAAATATTCCATCGAAGGTCGCTAGGTAATTTATATCTAGCATCTAGTTCACCAAATCTCATCATCTTTACCATTCTTCCTACCCACAAACACGTACCGACTAAACTATTACACAACTGAACAGCAAGAACCAAAGTCTGACAGTTAGGAGCACTTGGTTGCCCAATAACGTTCTCAAGACGAATTTGGCGTATTATCCTAACGGTTTGTACACTTGTCTTAGACGTCCACGCGCATGGCTCTAAATTTTAGATGTGGTTTCAATGCTGTCCTCGGGTTCACCAAGTAATAAGAGACACTGCATATGCGTCAACCCGCACAATAGACCACCATGTAATATGCATGATCTAGTTGTTTATCACTCACTGATGATGTAGCGAGGTTGACGTACATTGAGAGGTATAACAACCAGGTGAAATTCCTTAGATATCTATTCAAAGGGACTATGCATACCTACCTTCCATGATATCCATTGAGAAGAGATAGCTTTTTTATTCCTCCTATAGCTGAAGCAGGGTAGCCTGTATGAGTAAGACTCTATAGGAGATTAGGTTCACCTACCTGGTCTTACCTCCTATTGGGAAGGGGCAGCAAAGGGAATAATTTGATACTTCTTGGTATGTACCTATATGGGAAACGCAACATTCCTATATCATAAATATGGATTTGTGTTAGTTGAGTTCTCGTTCGCGACAGGATTACTCATATCTCTTGATTGACCTAGTGGTCAATATAGAGTAATCGCAGAGAAGGGTTGAGTTGCCTAGTAGCTTCACTAGCTAGTAATGGAGAAAGCAAAAATTGTGTTAAGAGGAGATCAATAAGCTATCTAGGTAGCCATTCGAACAAAGCTGGTGTTGTTTACGAAATATTAGGACGTAGGGTCCGTAGATTCGATAATTGGGATGTCGTTCAACCAATGTCAATGTATCATGTTGATAGGTACACATACGAAGATACTCGTGATTGGACTTTGAAAAGGGGATCACATTGAGGAAGACAGCATGGTTTACCGTGATCTGAGTTTACCACTCCAACCCAACGATAATCGCAAAGTGACAATGTCACATGTAGACAAATGAGAAACTTCTTTGGGATTCCCTTTCTCCTGATAGTATCGTTTATAGCTATACACTTGAGTTGCCTAGCGAATGGAACTATCGCTCAGGTATGTCTATGATATGGAGACTACCAATAACCGCGATAGCCGCCGTTATGTTGAGCCTCTGCCCGCTAGCCTCTGTGTATTGCTATGAACATTATAAGTCGAAGGCCGCACATCCGAATAGGTATGTCTAGAAAATCTCGGCCGAGTTTACCGGAGACTCATTCGAGTGATCCGAGCGAAATCGGACGTATTCTGTTGATATTAATCATCGTTGATTCGATCGGCGACCACACAACTTGACGAGAGATCATAATCGCCGATAGATGCAAGGTGGGAAAGCGTATGAAATTATAGGTCTGATGACATTTCCTTCAACGCTGATTAGGTATGTAAATAGAGGGGAACCATTAGTATCTGTATTAGCCTGGTCGCTTGAAATTTAGATGGAGCTGCTGCCTGAAGTGAATCATATACTGATCTCTTAACGCAAAATGTTTCTTTTTGTGAGTTGATTTATATAGACGCAATGAGTCAACCCCAAGCCCTAGAATTTAGAAACCAACTTCTCTAAGAGCTGTTGGTGAAAGGTCTCCCTCATGTATACAGATGTTCTCAGAATAACAGAACCCATGAAATCGATACCGAAAAGTAAATATCCCTGAAACAAATGAACTACACGTATCCATGGAGTGAAAGACGAATGTGTATTTTTGATTCAATTTGTGGTAGACTACCCTAGAATTTATTCACCTGGTGTATTCTGACGATAGCCATGTCGCGGAACTGCGGATATGTTTCGACATCTAGTGAAAATTCGTCACATCTTCTCACTTTGTTGCCTAGGTACGTAAGCTCGTAGGTAAGCATGAGGAGTAATCTCGTAAATCGATATGCCTGTCAGCGATTATGTACATCCCCAACGAGACTAGCAACGAGACTAGAGATTGAGGCTCAGCAGTATATCGCTCGAAGAGACTGCGTGGCGCTGGAAACCCCACCTAGTCTCCCTTGCTAACCGAGCAAGGCTGATGTGATTCATGAATGTTATGCCTCCAAGTGCCCTATGGAGGAGCACCACGCTTTGGCTTACCATTCCCGGTATGCCTCCGTGACGTGATTAATTCTGGTTCATATCGTGCGGGAGAGCTTTGAAGTTCATAGCGGCCTAAATAGGTGGCTGGCTCCCATTATCACGGGCATCGATGGACATTGATGAGCCGTAGAAACCCCGATTCGGAAGAGACTAGTGGAGCATTTCGCCTGTTTTGGCGATGGAGATGAGACTTGGCGTCTGTAGGGTTACAGTTTGGGTTGACGAGGGTGTGTAATAGGACTATTAGACCTGTATGTTATAGGTAGGAGGGTAGCAGAAGAATGATAACTTGCATATAATGACGAGGATTTGCTTGCTGGCGCGACACCAACAACATACATTATTGTGCTTTAGCTTACCGAACTACAGCTTTGTGACAATTTGATTTTTGTATCGGGTTGATAAATTTGAAGTTCTATCTTGTTAAAAATCGCCTTACCGAACTTAGCCGTGTCTATAACTTTCTACCTACCTAGGTATGTGTGATAAAGTGACGATGTGATTAAACTGTGAAATCGGAAGGTGGTGAAGTTATCGGATGTCCGAAGGATTGTTAGCATTATAGAGCATTGGCGTTGATGTGTAAATGGAATGGAGATAAACTGGGTGGGGCGAGGCTTGGAAGATCAGGAAGATGGAAGGTTGAAAAACAGCTGGTGTGGAACCATGAAAAGCAAATATCAAATGTATGTAGGTAAATATGTACATATGCGGCAGCAAATAGCAAGTACCTACAAATGACAACCTGGAAATGACAAATGACATCCTATCGATCGTAAGTGGCATGGGCAACCATGACACTCTATTGTATTAAATGCAAGCGCCGGCTGTATGCTCTAATCTGGGTCAAGAACGTCATTGGCTGAGACTTAATGGGCCACAGTTAAGGTGGAAGTAACAGGTCCGTGTTTATTGTCTAGCACCTGCTGAGTTGCTCGAGTACCTATTATCTGAGAAGAATTATGGCTGGGTGTATGTAGGCATATAGAGTAAAATGTTACATAGCAAACGTTACATACATATTATCGTGGGCATCAATCGTCTTAGTTTGCCCTCGGATTCGTCTATCCAAGAACTTAGAGATCTCTTTGTTCCACTCTGTAGGTGCTCAAGCCACATACGCGGTAGATATATTACCCACATGTAACCAGGTACCTAGCTAGATCAATTGTTTGAATGTTCCCAGTTTCAAGGTTCCCCAAGGTTTCTAAAAGTTACCTGTCAGCCTGTCATCTTGATCGTGAAAACAAAGAACCTGCCTGCGTTGTCCTTTAGGGAGGCGCATAATGTACTGTCAAACCTCTGGCACTTTAATTGATCTGGGTCATTTTTAGAAGTTAGAGCCTTTTCAATGATGATGATGATAGGTACCGCCACATCCACAAGTTACATGTTACCTGCCTAGGTACACTCCATTTCCAGCTCCGATCATCCTTGCACATATCAATCTCAACTTGGAAGATTTTACAAGTAACGTGTACCTAGATATTTACTGAGATATGTGCATTCGATAGATTCAATAGGATGAAATATTTGATTTTGTTCAACGAGACAGATGGGTGGTAATATTGAATTTTACTTAGGCATATTCTAAGCGTTCAGCTTCAATTTTCAGCTTAAACTTGCCTCAATTACCTACCGTGAGTTCGAATTTTGGAAGCTTATCAATCGTAGTTGCTTACGGTATAACATTTGAATACACCGTAGTGGTACGTTTACTACATGTACAGCAGCTTTATGGTTTCTATTTCTCCTCACCGATGGGATGCCCGATTATACTGTAAAGCGCTGATGCGTCATTGCAGAAAGGTACTTGCGTGGAAAGTACCCAGATAGTGTATTGAAGTGTACTATGTAGAGTGTGGCAGGTGCATGTGGGGCTCTGGAACCGAACCAAAATAATTCCGACACGCACCAGCCCCAATAAACTGGAACTTGCCGCCGCCTCCGCCTCTTTTTCCTTCCCCTTCCCACTGCCACCTGGACTTGCACCACCACACTTTGACGTCCCCCAAGCACCTTTTTTTCCTGCTCATCCACAACCTACCATCTCGTCTTTGCGGCTCAGTCGTGCACTTACACTGTCGACCTTGTCAACTTTTCTACCAGCGCAATCAAGGCAATTGCCCCTTAAGAAACTGTTTTCCTTTTTACCAAGGCAAGCTAGATGATCTGATATCTTATCTAACCTATCTTTCATATTTGTAATCAAGAAAAAACCAAAATTCTTCTAAAAGATCAGCATCTGGACGCGGCCAGGCGCGATCATCAACAACACCATCGAATTTCACTGCAGCAGCCACGTACTTCAGCCACACCATCTCTAGCCTTATTATCATCAAGCTCAACAATGCGTCGTTAATGCGCCTAGGCCCAATCTGCGTCTCTTTCAGGTTCATTCCTATTAATTTCCTGTAGGAATTTTCAATCGCCTCCTTCGTCGTCGCTGTTCGACTCCATGGCGTCCGAGAAAGGTCCCGTCGCGACGGAAGCCCCGCCCTTCTCCTCGGCAACCTCGCAACCTGCTATCCCATCCGATCCCGTCTCCGTTGAGACACTGACGGCTGAGGCTGCTCGCGCAACGCAGTCGCTGAAGAGGCAACGGGAATCATCGCCACTGTCGCCGTCCTCAGCCCTCTCAGCTGCACTTCATCGTGAATTGTCACCGTCGAAATCGGCTAGGTTAATAGGCGCGACATCGAGATTCTCTCCTACACCCATGACTGGCGCTGCAGCTGTTGAGGACGAGCGGCGGATGGAAGAAGAGCAGTACAAACTTGAGGTTTCGGGTGCTAGTGATAACCCTGCTTTCAAGGCTCAATCGGCGCTGTTATCCGCGAGCGCCCTCGCTATGAGTCGACCTCAAGAGGCTCCTCAAGAAGCGCCCCAGGACGCGCCTGTGGATGCGCCACAGGACGTCCCTCAGCCTATCGTCTCAGAAGTCCCCCAGGAAAATTCTCATAGCCTTCCCCCTCAGGATCCTCAACAGGAAGATGGCGAACAGCCCGCTCCTCAGCCAGTTTCCATTCCTCTCCCTGATGGCCAAGAACCCGAACACAAACCTGAAGACGTAAGCCCTCAGAGCGCGACTAGTCTAGGCAGCCTAGGTGGTGGGTCCAGTGCTCAGGTAACGACCAGTCCGGGGCCTATGGAGATTGATGCACGTAGTGATCGCTCCGGCTTTGGAGCGCAGCCGCCTGCTCCGATGGAGGATAAGGGTGCTGCCTCATTATCATACCCTGGTATCCTACCGCCAAATGCCAATATGCCTGCACCCCCGGTTCGGGGTATGAGCTTGCCAATGACTCCCAACCAACAAACACCGCGTTCACCGAATTCAAAAAAGCACAAGTGTCCGTATTGTGAAACAGAATTTACTCGCCACCACAACCTAAAGAGTCATCTTCTGACTCATAGTCAAGAAAAACCGTACGTCTGCCAGACGTGCTCAATGCGTTTTCGCCGTCTACACGACCTTAAACGCCACACCAAACTTCATACCGGAGAGAAACCTCACGTCTGCCCAAAGTGTGATCGTAAGTTTGCACGTGGTGATGCCTTGGCCCGACATAGTAAAGGTCCTGGGGGTTGCGTAGGTCGGCGAAGTAGCTTAGGAAGCTTCCTCGGCGAAGAGGAGGTTGAAGGATCAAGTCATCTGGAGGGCGATGATTCCGCAATGGCTGGTGTTATTTATGACGGTGCTAACGAAGCCGAATTGACGGAAGAGGAGAGGCGACGCCTAAGTTTACCTAGCATAAAGGCCCAGCATGTCCAAGGTAACGAAGCCTTACTCAAGTTTCATCTTTCCGCATTTTTAACGCGTGAACCCTCAGGATCCACTGCAGGTCGACTGTATCCACCTAACATGGATCGTGGGTCTGGGAGCTCGAATGCTTCCCAGACCCCCGGTACGAGCATTTCTTCCCTTCCTGTGGGGACTGGTAATCCAGCCATGTACGCCCAAAATGCTATGACTGAGAGTCCTAAGCCGCTCAGCCCGTCTGGCATACAGGGTCATGATGCTGCAAACATTAACAGGCAGCGCTCGCCTAGCTTAACGGCTCAGTTCCAACAGCAGCACTTCGGTCGTCACCAATCAGATCGACATACACCTCCAGGTTCGTACAGTCCACAGCCTCCCATTCCATACTCTTATACTGAGATGTCTGAAGTCCCCGGATTTGCCGCAGCCGATGCCGCTAGATACGCTGCCTCTGCCGGCGGTCTGCAAGGCACCGCTCCCGCGTCGCAACCTGGTTCTGGAAGCTCAGGTCAGCCGGTAGTCCCGGGTCCTGGGGTTGATCATGCTCATGCGACAACCGAACAAAATGGTGGAAGTGGCGATAGTACGAGTAATAATATATTTGCAACGGACCAAGGCATCTGGGCTTACATCCACGGCCTCGAGGAACAAGTAAGGCAACTTAACGAACGAGTCCAAACTATGGAAGCGAATGGGAGGTCCCAGGATGAGAAGATTACGTATCTTACCAACGAGGTGGCAACTCTTCAAAGCCAAGTCGAAGTGAAGGCGGACGCGGCCGTAGCTGAGAAGCTCGGCTGAGACGGCGCTCTGAAATTTACACGAAGAAAAAGAACCAACTATGGCATTACGATTTAGGGGGGCATGAACTGGCGAAGGACTTGTTATGTATGCATGGCGCATATGAGGAACTTGATGCGGACCCGATACTTGTCGGTTATTGTCATCATGAACCGTGATGGATGGAGGTTCATATTGATTAGGATGGCGTTTGAGGAGTTTTTAAGTTGCCTACAAAAAGCTGGGGTACTGTTTATTTTGCGTCGATTGACGAGTTCCCTTGAGGTCTTTCGTTTTGATTCCATGATTCCAGTGATATCCCTACGGGCCTCGGACTTGGAGCCGGGTGGAACCTAGTGCTTTATTTCCATACCATCACTCCTAAAGTCCGTGTATTATATACAAATGCAGATAGATGCCTCGAGGCAGAGCACAAAAGGCAAAGCCATCGCTAAAATACCTAATGAATTGAACTGATCGAATTACTAGCTGTTCAGTGTTTTCAATTGATACGTCTGTCTATGTCGGGGATTTGCTTGATTCATATTGGTGATGATGTAAGTGGCTCTCACGAGGCTTGGTGGATGTAGGTAACATACCAACATTTACACGGTGTCAACTATACCCACGAAGTATTGAAGTTATTATCTCCTAGGTGACTTCTAGGTATAGATTCGTAATAATTCCGAAGTTGTTAGTCAAAGTTTGCTACCTACTATATGGTCTCACCCTGAACTGCAATCCTGATGACCTAATCAAGCCTCATTCACCAGCCATAGAACGCACTAGCCACACGCATGTACTAGCCACCTTTCCTCTGCCACAAAGCTGGTCCGTGCATGGTTTGGGGCCACAACCCTCACACAAAAAATTTACTAGATTCCTTCCGAGATTGTGGAGGTAAACTAAGCGAAGCCCTCTAACAAATTAACCCTCTCAACCAATCTCAAGAAAACCATCAACCCCCCATCTCAATCTTGAACATTCGCTCTTCGACAACGACAACCCGCACCGATCAGCGAATTTTCTTGAGCATCACCAAACCGCAATCATGGCTGACGACCCGGAATACGTACGTGATAATTCCTGATGCGGACATGCCGCCGCCGCAATGCAGATTGGGGAATAATTAATGGGAATGCGACGACTAACTTGAGGTGTAGAACGCTGAGGAGGCCGCTGAGCTCAAGAAGCGCCGTCAGTTCCGAAAGTTTTCCTACCGAGGAATCGACCTTGACGCGTATGTTTCTCCCCGAAAATACTTATTCGTTCCCGGGCGCAATCGCCTTGTCATTCAATTTTCATAAAAACCAATCTCGACTCTGGAATATTACGAGACTGAACGTTTGACAAATGCCGGAACTAACTTGATATAATCAACAGCCTCCTTGACCTCTCTTCCGACCAACTACGAGATGTCGTCCACGCCCGTGCCCGCCGCCGGATCAACCGAGGTCTTAAGCGCAAGCCTATGGGCTTGATCAAGAAGCTCCGCAAGGCCAAGCAGGAGGCCAAGCCCAACGAGAAGCCCGACCTCGTCAAGACGCACCTACGAGACATGATCGTTGTCCCCGAAATGATTGGAAGCGTTATTGGCATCTACTCTGGAAAGGAATTCAACCAGGTCGAAATCAAGCCTGAGATGGTCGGCCACTACCTAGGCGAATTCTCTATCTCAT
This sequence comes from Annulohypoxylon nitens, assembly GCA_022496965.1. Lineage (NCBI taxonomy): Eukaryota > Fungi > Ascomycota > Sordariomycetes > Xylariales > Hypoxylaceae > Annulohypoxylon > Annulohypoxylon nitens. The sequence goes on from MU386633.1 coordinate 726,616, forward strand.
AGTACGTCCTCGCTCCGGCGCATGTTTGAGAATCCTTTGAATAGATGACTGACACACTCTACAGCAAGCCTGTCAAGCACGGTAGACCCGGTATTGGTGCTACTCACTCTTCTCGTTTCATTCCCCTCAAGTAAACATGTGGATGTGGAAAATGGAGGGTATTTGATCATGCATTCACGGTTTGGGCGAACGGAATGGTTCTTTTCGGTAGATAGGCAATGACCATCAACCGGCATGGATGCGCTGCATGATAATGAAATGAAATCATTTGCGCATAACAAACTAAATATGGGATTCGTTTGTGACTTGAATCGCTGTTCCTGGTGTCCGTGATATATTTGTTCCATGACAGTAATGTAGGGTCTGTCTATAATGTCGACGTACTGATGCTATCTTCGGCTCAATCATAATCCCCACCCCTCTAAGTCCTTAACTATCCCTATTCAAGTGTGAAATGGAACTAACCATGATTCATATGATTATGCTAGTTATGTCTACCTTTATTGTTGTTAGGGGTTCAATATGATCCTATCATAGGCGAATGCCGTCTATCATGATATTATACCCTTGTCTCGAAATATAACATTGTTTAAGAGATAATTTGTCTACATTCGTACCTATATAAAGCTTTTTGCCTCTGAATCTGTTCATCTAATTCTATCATCACCTCAAACATAATTCAAATAGTCCTTAGGCACTCTAGTCTAGTGGCAACGACTTGTCGTAAAGCATTATAGAGGGTGAGCTACTCTGGCAAATATATATCCATTAGGCTATGGCAGATTGTTTAAGGCGTTGTCGGGACTGCCGTCTGACAGGCTTCCTAGCTTAGACCAGACAGTTCTCACTTATCACTACACACAATCAGTATATAACAAAACAAAAAAGCGGCTATTCTTCAGACAGCCATCTGCGTATTGGGTTCTTGGTCTATGCTATGTACACCCGCCGCACGACGATAGTATGTAATATCAGGAAACATATTGATTCCAATTCCGATTCCTCACGACCCCTCCTCCTTCTTCTGCTCCGCCTCGGCCTTCGCGGCTAGTAGCTGGAGCCTCTTGAATTTCCTCTCTTCCTCCTCGGCGGCTTGCTTTCGGTAGTGCTCGGTTACGTGGCTGAGGTTGGGGTAGAAGCCCGCGGGCACGTTCCAGGGTGAGCCGGAGTCGATTAACCTGTTGGGGAGGGGTACTGTTAGTGATTTCTGGATCTGTATATTCGGATATGTATCCATAGTCTGCGCAGATATAGTATGCATAACTCGAAATCCCGTGAAATCGGCTGCCACCTCTAGTCTTCGCAAATACAGCGATATTGGGGGATATAGAGAAATATAAGAGTGAAAGAAACGTACTCAGGCATCTTCAGCTCAACATGCGGGTTCTTGCCGGCGTAGAGGAACAGGTGCTTGTCGTGGGAGGCCTGGTCGATGTAGTTGCTGCGCAGGGCGTTGCGCTCCTCGTAGTCGTTGAAGTAGTCGAAGTTCCGCAGCCAGTTGGTGACGGTGGACTCGCCGTTGGCGCCCGGCCGCGTTAATTGGTATCCGAGGAAACTCAAGGGCGCGGCGGCCGCGAAGACGTAGAAGCCGGTCTGTTGTCGCGGGATTAGTTCCTAATACTCGAATATATAGTGACTCAAGAGGGAAAGCGTACGCCTAGTCCTTCGGGGACTTCGGGGGCGTGGTGGTGGTCATGGCCGTGGCTATCATGGCCGTGCCCGTGGTCTTCGTGTCCGTGGCCGGAGGCGTAGGATCGCGATATCCGCAGTGACGTCGGTCGCGTTCGTCTGGCTACGCAAGCCGCTCTTGTCCGGAGGGCATGCATCGTGGGTTATGTGGTGTCGCGGGATGCCAATTGGCTTTTCATATGGTATAGTCCGGCTATTGAGAGCTTAACGAAGCTTGAGATGTTGGAATTGAGGCATATGGTGGGGATCCATCTAGCCAATCACATGCGTTTAGAGGGTAAGCTTCAATGTGTGAATATTCCACTTTTACTATATTTTAACACTGTATCAGTGTATCGGGTGACACCGTAATTTATTTGAATTTAACCATTCATCTTGGAAATCACATAGCTTCAGTACACAAGTAACTCTTCATTTTTACATGTGAAGTGTACAATATGAGAAAATGAACGACCTAGGATTGAAATAAATTTCTATCTGTTTCTTTTCGTTTCTGATCTTGTCATAATTCCAAGTTAAGTGTCTTTTTTGAGTCTTGTGCCCAGCTTCGGTATTTGCAAACTGTCCTAAAAAGACGTTGCCACATAACTCATAAGAGAGACTTCTATAAGTTATCTAGCCCAGCCACAGTTATAGAACTGGATACTTCTGTATGGTTTCATGCAACTAGTTATTAAACAATATGGGGTCTTCATATACTCGCAATCTGAAAAAGATTGCCATTTCGTTTTTCCTTGTCTCATCTGCCCTCTCCTTTGTATCCGCCTCCCCTTCTGCCTCGTCTCCTCCGTCCGAATCTCCGTCGGCGGAGACCGAGCTCATCTGCCACACAGATAACCCGGCCGACTGCTACCCTAAGGTCTTCTCCGCCACGGAGGAATTCCAAGTCGTGCATGATGACCAGGACCTCCCACCTGGCCTGCACGTGCAGCTAGACGTGCAGACAGGGAAGAAGCAGGCCAAACTCTACGATCCCAAGGAGGGGGAGAACCCGGCTCTCAAGGGGCTCCCGGTAGACCGGTCCGTCATCATCGTAGACCCTGACGCCCCCCCCCAAGATGATGACACACCACGCATCCCCCCCGGCGCGCCGGCTTACGATCCCGTGGGCAAAGCCAAGCCGCCTCAGACGGATGACGAAGGGCTCACCTACTCCCTCGGCACAGTGAAGAAATACGCCAAGCAGTACGCCGACTCCGGCGATTACTCCGAGAAAAATATATATCTAGACGCGGCTCTCGAGAACCTATTTGAGCTCGCTCACGACATGTACTACGGGCTGCAGATAGCCGAGGACGCGGACGCCGTACACGGCCTATTATGCCTCGCCACCTACGTCGATGGCGCGAAGTCGGTAAAGGGCGTGGATTATGTTGAGCGCCCTGACTTCCTCTCCGCGGTGACCCTCGCGAACTCGCTCGCGAACAATTGGCCCGCGAAGCAGGCCCTAGCGAACTCATGGGACGAGATTATGGCTAGGAAGTGCGCCCCTACATCTACATCTGCGCCGGCGCACTACTTCGCCAATTTATCGCCGACTAGTAAACCGGGTAGTGTTGAAGAAAGTGATGAGGTGTACAATACGCTCTTATCCCTCTTCATACTGGGGCCTATGATCAAGAGCCCGAAGATCAAGAAGCAGTTCTTGGAAGCCGGCGGCATGACGCATCTCCTCGAGATCTTGCTCCGGGAAGAAAACGTCTGGGAGCGCGAGCGACGCTCGGTCGCTCGTATCGTATCCGACACTTTCCTCGACGAGGATTTCGGCGCGGTACTTGGTGTCTGGCCGACGAGTGCTAAAGCGACAGAGGATAGTGTATGTGCGAAAGGTGGGAGGGAGTCGAGGGGAGATGGGTGTTGGGAGTACCACATGGAAAATATTGCTCGGGAGCCCTCAAACGAAGAGTGGAGTCAGCCATTACTTGACCTGTTGAAGAAGAGACGGGCGGAGATACCCGCGTCTAGACGAGACGAACTATAGCAAGATAGAAGGAAAGGAACATATGTTAATCATGTAGAAGCATATCAAAGGCGTTCAAGGAATATTTGGAACAATTATAATTTATTCAATTTTTTTTTTACTCTTTAGGTCACCCTAACGAATACCCAAGCCCGCAGTTTGCCACCAAAGCTGCAGAGCACTACATGAGGGGTACGCCAATACACCTATATGTCCTCTCACGACTTTTAATGCACCATTGTATCCCTTCTTTATTGCACCATGTAGTAGGTATTCATTAGGGCTGCGGGTCAGGTTTTCATACGGCTCATCCCTTCCACGACTTCATCCCATCGCGTCTCGAAGTCCCGCTTCACCTTCGCCGCATCCTCGGGGCGGCCCATGCGCTTGTAGTAACTTTGTAGCGTCGCGAGCACGGTCACCGTCGCGTTGTCGTTGCGTCCGAATTCCGTCTCGCAGATCGCTAAGCTCTTGTGTAGGATATCGATCGCTTCCTCATTCGTCACCTCATAGCTTGACGGCAGCGTGCGTAGCATGTTGTAGCAACTAAAGCGGGCGAGCCGTGGGTCGCGGCCGCGGTTTTCTACTAGCGTGGTAAAAGCCACCTTAGCCTCGGTTGGTTTGTTGTGTAAATTAAACAGCCAGGCGACGTGGTGCTCGATCAGGTCGATATCCTTCTGCCGCAGTTCCTCCGCCGGCGAGCCCGATGGCTCCTCGTCCCTTAGGTCGGTCAGCAACCCCTGCATGTACTGCTGCGCCGCTTCCATCTCGATGAACTCGCTGTTGAGCATCGCGCGGTAAACGGTTGCCAGGTACGTTGGCTTGAGGCGGGTGTCGAGCTGGATCCTTTTCAAGAACATCTCCAGTATCATGCCCGAGAACTGCGCGATCTCGGACGAGCTGGCGTTCTTTAGTCGCCCGAACAGCAGGTGTAGGGGGTGTCTAGGACCGAAGAGGATCCGCGACATGTTGTACGAGTAGTTGATCAACGATTCGGCTAAGCCCGGTCCGGATTGTCGTAACGCCCCGAGAGCGAGGCAGGTCTCCACGAGTAGTGAAGGGTCTTGTCGTGACATCACGTCCCTATAGCCGTCGAATGTTATTCTGATCATCCGGAACCCCTGCTCCGTGAAGCCGTTGATGAATAGTTGCCTAGCAGACGACACAGGGTCTAGCCATGTCTTCCCCCGTGGCGGGAACACCAACTCCTTGTTGGGTGTGGTCTTCCATAACGCACTATCGAAAGCGCCCCCGATATACGATTGCACGATCTGCATGCATTCTTCAGGGAGCCGTAAGCTATCGGGGGCGTCTAGTGGCCTTGGCAGTACCTCTAATTCTGGTTCTGGTTCGGGCGAAGGCGTTCGACATATGATGTCCTCTATGCTGCGCTTTTGAGTGCCGGCCATCTCTACCCTGCCTGAGAGTATGGCGATAAGCTCCTTGCGTCTGGCGGGCGAGACCCGGCGTAGATATGTGTTTAGCCTATCCGCGTCGATCTTTCGACCGCCAACGAACGATACCGACGATTTGCCAACAGCGGCGCGCTTGCCCCGCTGGACCAGAAGTTCTGCTACCTGGTGGGCCCGCAGCTTCTTATGCAGGCCCCATTTGTTGAAGCGGATCTTGTACATCTTTTCTCTAGGCTCGGGTTAATCTTTAATGTCCGGTAAGTATTGGGAACGGGTAGGAAGCTTACGTTGCGTAGAAGTAGTATTCCTCACGCATGATACGCATCACCTCTTTCAAGCTCTTATTCTGATCTAGATAGAGGGACGTGATGGTGTCCCGGTAGTTAGCCCAATCCCCATCCCTCGCAGGACCGTTGAACCTCTGCGGTGTGGACGACTGGGAGGTGGTCGGCGGCGTAGCCACATCGTCGGAAGAGTGTTGGCTAGAACTCTTATATCGATGTGAGAGCGTCATGGTAGGAGGGTTGGCTTGATCTTGTTCTTTCTCAGTCATGTAGTCTAAAGAGCGGAGACAATCTGCTATGATGATTTGTTATGGGTATGGGTAGACAATATATATGTAGTCATTATTCTGATGTAGATGCACGTATTGGGTGAGTAGCAAAGGAATGTAGAGCCCTGCTACGTTTATCTTGAGATGGACAATGTTTATAACCTAATAAGTGTGAAGCGAAGTTCGCCTCCTGCTTCATCATGTAGCATTCCCTACAACGCGCAGGACCCCGTTCGGAATAGGCGTCTCTAATAAGGCTACTAGCCTTTATATTAGTCATGGGTAGGGCGACCATCTTGATTCGTGAACCACGGACCCATGTCTCGACATGGTTGCAGAAATCAGGGGGGCATGTCTGCCCATAGACGCTCAATCATGTACACTACTACACGTGTTATAGCCATCCAGCAGCGTTCTCTGGTGACCTAAACCATTTTTAGCTGGTAGTGCGGCATATTAATACCACCTGTCGATCACTTCGTTTTGTTTCTAGTTTCTTTCCGGACGTTGATCGTGGAAAGCTTAATAATTGCATGCCCGGGAGGATGTCACCCAAGACTGACTAGGAGGATGAAGGATTAGGGGAAGTGGGCGAATAAGGAGTTAGCGCGGAGGCGAATAACCCCAAATTAGAAGCTCCACGACTACTATTGGCGGAGATGGCTTACCTAATGCTATCGTATATTGGCGGAGCTTGGTAGACTTGGCTCGTTTGGTCTGTCAAGGTTTCAACTCTTGAATGCAGAAACACTTTCTTGGCCTCTCTACTTGCCGGACTGTATTGCTGTAATGTCACTTACATGCCATCCTTTTCATCGCTAGGTAGAGCTAGGATAGGACATGCGCTCGACGCTGAATCGGATGGCGGCACAGAGCACATGGTATGACACATGGCGACCCCTCGCCCTTTTTCTGCAGACCTCGCTGCCTCGTCGTGCCTCGTCGTGCCCCGGGCGGACCGGCGGGCTCTTCGCACATCTGATGCTCCGAATCCTTTCGCCGAAGTGCCCGAGGTATAAGAAGTGCATGAGATGCTCGGCTCGAGGATAAATTCTTAAACACGAGGTAACATTAGCATAAACTTCATTCCTCTCGGCGAGCATCTATCATGTTAGAGCCGTCAAGACCGAACGTCTCCTGCTCAAAATGAGCATGTTGAGCGTTGAAGCAAATGACGACAATATCTTGTACGGATCTGTACTAGGTAGTGGATCAGGTGAAAGTGGCGTGTATCCTTACTCGGCAATTGCCCCGGATTTTCATCGACGATGAACGAGAACGAGAACCTGTCCCTCGGCTTCGGCGGTCCAGCTGCTAGTTAGAGGCACAGACAGAGATTGAAAGAAATTTCTTTTCATTTCCCCTGAATAAGTAGAGTCGCTATCTATTGAATCCTGGTGCTGCAAGTAGACTGCGTATTGGCATATGAATAGCAGACATAGGACTAGTAGGTAGTATGAGCAGTATGAGGCTGCAGAACCTACAGGAAGTGTTAATTTGGTCGTGGGTTGGATGATATGACCCCTGAATCACTTACATAGGCTTTTTAAGGTGATGACTAAATGGAATCATTACCTACAAACGGACGTGCATTCTCCAACCCACTGTTGTAGTATATTTGGATCAGGCGGCACGTGGGTATTCGCTAGCCTGGTCCAGTAGGACTACATGCTTGGAGAGTATCATTTTTGTCATTTCTGTCATTTTTGTTGAAAACACACTTTACTTTTCTGGGACATGATGTGAGTAGGATCTCCCAAGTCGGCGAAATAGTTTGTAAATCTTCGAAATGCCCGTCATTATCGCTGCCCGGGACCGCCAGTCGAATCCCCATGCTCAGCGCACGGGTTTACAGGGAGGCCCTGTTGCGAATCAATTATTTAACTTTAAGCATGAATATTGAAGAAGGGGTGAAGAGGAAGGCTGCTAGGATGTTTGAATGTTGAGATGTTTCTTCTCTCCCTACCGAATTCGTAGAGTATGTAGTACCGCTAAGCACTTGAAGTTACGCTACGTAGTGCTAGATACCTAGGTGAGAGGATAGTAAAGGAATTGTGGAAGAGATGCCGTCGGGATTTGGTGTGATGAAACATAAACATGCAGGAATTCGAATGAACGACATCCTCTGTGGGAGTAACTCCATGGATTCTGCATGGAATCATTGGAATCGACGTTGTCGATACCTATTAGTAGATAGGTACATAGACGACAGCCTTGTAGGGGTTATGCCGAGGAGCCTGGAGGGCGATGGAAGATGGGAGAGATTGGTGGGGGATCTTGCCGGCGCATATCACGACGGGGAATGAAACAGTTGGACCCTTTGACGTCGACTTTCCCCATAAAACCATCAAACTTTGATGGTAAAGGATGACGGACCTGGTTTGAGAGGTTGGCGATAGTTGACTTATCCGAAGACTGTCACGAGTTTGTTGAAAGATGCGGGATATTGACGTCTTCGTCTTCGTCGATCGATGACTAGACCTCGGGAATGGCTGAGCCGCAACGGGTAAGACAACCAGTGTTCCACAGCATATGAAAAGCCGTCCGCAAGGTTGATAGATTGGGAAAGAATAATACGGCAGGATGAATCTGGCATGATATCGAACACCTAATCTGACACGACAGCGACCTGCCTATTGTTGGCTGTGGCCGTCTCATCGATGTTATGGAAGAGAGATGAGAGACCAATCAAGAAACCGGTTTGGGGAGTTTTGGGAGGGGAGGTGACCAGGGGTTTTTGGAGATTGGGGGGCTTGGAGGGTTTCGGTACTTGGGTACATCTATATGAATTGGTATGAACCTGTGCAACCACAGGTAGGCTGTGATTTCCCTATCGGTATAATGGTGAGGAAGGTACTATGTACCTAGATACATTCCCTCCAGGGCTACATCCCGTTGGATGGCGTAGACATCGCTGGATCGTCATGGACGGATTGCAGGTGATTCGCTGCTGACTCATTACACAAGGTAGTACGAAGTACGTACTATGCGATAGATAGACGACCCGCTGTTTAACCTAACTTGATAGGCTTATTGTTGTAATTCAAGGTTGTTATAATTACTCACATCTTTGGTTTTTGCAGTATCAACTTGATTCATTTCAATTTCAACTCCTGCGTTTCTCATCCCTATTTTACCATGCATACGTATATGCAGTTCATACATACATACATCCATACTCACATACTTAATTAATACCTACATGATACCTACACCAACACGAGTAGCTTCAACCACCAAGCCATACATACTAAGTATGACGGATGGTACCCTACGCTTACCGCTTGTGTGCCTATGCGACGATAAGTTTGAAGTAGTAGTATGCAGAAGAGCAGCGGGAAGTGTGGATCGCCCTGGAGGGTTGGCAGGGTTGCAGCCGCGAGAGAAGACATTGCCGCCCATTCATTGTGCTAAGTGGCTTAGCTTGATACTGACTGGCCAATCAGGTTCATCCTCTCCGACAAGTCGGCGCCTACATCGAACATTCATCTGCATGAAGGGAAAAATTCCACCATCCAGAAGCTTCAATTTGCCCTCAATCGAGCGACCGTCAGTCCGTGAGTGCCTCTCGGGTCCCCCAACCCTGCTGATGGCGTCGTGTTGTGTAATGTTGTCGGCCTGCGACGACCAACCAGGTGTTGAGAAAGTATCCTTCCGACCAATTAGGCTGAGTGTTGGTCAAGTTTGAATCTCCGCTGTGTGAGCTGTTACTATACCTTCGTCTAGATGGTCTAGATGTGTGGCCGCGGCAAGGTCTATGCTCGTGCTCGACCATTGTTCAGATACATTTTAATACTAGTCTTCGCCAGTAGTCTTGATTCACAATGACCTCTTACATTTGATTTTGCTCGTGTGCATTGTTCTCGAGTTTTTCTTTTGTTTCAACAAAGACGCATTCTATTCCCGTCATTATAAGCTTCTTTTACCTACGACTGAATGAATCGCTCTGAATGACTTATACCCTTCTCGTCACTCACGAATGTCCACATCACGCGCAAATTCAAACTCGTCCTTTTTCTGCCATCTAGGCAGCATCTTCTAGACATTCTTTCCTAATTTTACCATTAACACTCATTAATTCTTTTTTCACTTTTGACTTGTCAGACATCAATGCTGGTACCTTGAGTTTGACACCACTATCACCGATAAATTCTTGATGAATATCTAATACATTCGTTTTTTTACCTACAAATTTTCGCCATGAATACGACCAAGCCGACTCCGAACACTCCCTACCCGAGCCCTAAGGATCCGAACCACAAGGACGAATGGGAGGATTGGGAAGATTCCGATGAAGAGGGGCAGGTGATAATAGACGATCATGATGGGCTTCTCATCGATCTTTCCGACGAGGCAAAACATAATTCATCTAGGCCCGGCGCTGCACAGGCCATCCCACGCAATGCATTACGTTATTCCGTTCAAAAGCCGATGCGCGTAAAGTCCAAGGCTAGACAGAAAGCTCAGAATGCAAAAGCTGGTATAACACTTGTGACGGATATGACGAAATTCCGCCAATCGAAGCAGCGTGCAAAGTTTGTAAACCGCACTGCCCTCCAAGCCTTAGAAGGGGAGCCATCATCTGCTTCTATAGGCAGTTTTTCCTGGCTGAAACAGAGACCCGGGAATGCTAGTGGTCTGAAACCAAGCAACAAATCTGCACAAGACCACTCTTCAGACCTTTCTCCAGTCGCCAGACCAATCGTCATTGGAATTGCTGTGCCTTCGGACAATCTCTCTGACCATCAGGTCAGCCCCCAGACTGCCGTCATCGAAACCCCCACAGACTTTCCTAAGTTTCCTCCTAAGTCTAATATCACTGCCGCCAACAACCCCTCAAACCTTACACCTCATCAACTTCGATCCGTTTGGTCTCCGGACACGGAAGCAAGCGAGTCACCTTACCAAACTTCTAGAGCTGCGTCAAGTCTCTACTCACAGCTAAGTATCTATGGCGGCCCTATACCCAATACTGATGTACCCCCTGTACCTGCGCTGCCAACGGCCTTCGGGTTAAAGGAGAGGCAGACTGTGGTTATTGCAGACCTCGAAGATGACGACGATCTTGGGACGCCATGTACTCTATTTGAGGAAGACGGGAGTCCTACGATGACTCGCAAGTCGGTTAAACCAAAGGCAACGATGGTGAGCCCCGAAAGTGCTGGCAGCCGATCTCATGGTTGGTGGGACCATGTTACAACCCCTTTTATACAGCAAACCAACAACCCTTTCAAGCAACAAGCACAAGAAACGGGACCTAGTCCATCGCCGCAGCAATGGAACCCATTCAAACAACAAATGCCACAGCCCGGTCTTAATCCTTCACAGCCTACAGCAGCAGCTCCCCAACAGTGGTGGGCTGGGGCCAACGAGAAGGTTATTCCTTCGCAGCCAACTCTGCCCATGCATCAAGCACAAGTGGCTACCACTAGCCCTCTGCAGTCTACAACCGGTGTTCGCGAATGGTGGAATGTGACTAATGAGAAAGATGGTCCATCATCAAACGCGCCAAACACTCAGGCTCAAACTAGCAGCACTCCTGTTGTTTTCCAACAACAATACATAATTCAGCCGACTGGTTCATCATCTCGTCAAACGTCACCAGAGCGTGAGGAGACACGATCAGAGAAAGCTAGGATATTACTAGAGGAGAATCAGAGAACAAATGAAGAGCCCCCTCCATATTCACCTCCCAAACCACAGCCAGCGACTCAGGTAAAGTATGGCGTCATACTTCCGCCCCCAGTTGTAATCAATTCTCAGAGGGTTCCATCTCCCGGCCCGGTGACTCCAGGCCTGGCCGGAACAATGACCTCGCAGGGGGCTATAAATATGGCAGACATTCCTTTGACACCGAACAATCTTCGACCTATGCAAGCTGCAGTTCTCCCTGATCGCGCACCTGGCTCATTCAGACCTGGCGACCATTTCTATGACGCCCGAGGATCGGTCAACCGTACCGAAAGGCAGCGACGACGTCACGAGAAAGAAGACGTAATTGCTAGAAAAGCCGGCGGGTTCTGGAGAGGACGGGGCTGCATGCCTAAAAATGGATGCTTCGGCCGCCGGGGCGGCCGTGAGGGTAGAAAGCGAAGACGGATTTGTCTATGCGTTATTGCTGCTTTGATCGTTGCGATCATCCTGGCCGTCGTCCTAGGTGTTGTCCTTACGCGACGGCCTCGACCGCAAGAAACCCAAGCTCCTTCCATTTGGCTCAATTTAACAGATTTTCCACCGATGCCGACTGGCGTCTTGACAGTTTCAGGGCCGGACAATTCCTTAGCAAGAACTGGTTGCTTTGTTGCTACATCAGACAATGCTTGGTCTTGTTCTTTGCCAAAGGACCAACAAGACTCTGTAGCCCCTAATGCTCCTAGCCAACCCGAGTTCATCTTCCAGATCCAATATGACAATAACACTGAAGCTTATTGGAACATTACGGGAGACAAGGACACGGACAAGCCTACCTTATTCGACTCTGGATTCAAGCCAGATCCACAGCCACCTTCTATTGCAGAAATCCGATTCTTGGGTAACACCACGGATCACATCCAGTCGGATAATAAGGCCGGAGAACCGACGCCATTTTTTATCAGTACATTGGCTGATATCAACAAGCCAGTCGGTGCCAACATGCTGACACGTCGCCAAGGCCCTAACAACGCCATTGGCACAGTTGACGGTAGCGACGGCTTCAATCTTACCGATATACTTCCCCCACCACAAGTGAACAGCGACGGCACGGGCGCGGCGGCTCAACTATTCCCTCATTCCGTTCAGCAACCTATCCGCTTGTTCGATCGTGGCCTACCTACTGAGCATTACGGCTTCTACACGTACTTCGACAAGACGCTTTACATGGTAGACACGGTGAAGCAGAACTCGGCGGACGACGACGGTGGCTCGACCGAGGCTAGCGCCAAGTCGCTAGTGACGCTCTCCCAAATCCGTTTCCTGGTGCAGATCTGGACACGCATGGAGAACTCGACACAACTCCTCGGCAGCACCGGCTCCGCCGTTCCCTGGACAAATGGCACAGGTGCTACCACCACGCCCGGAACCATGCCGTATCCCGTCACCATCACGGAGGACATGCACGGCGGGGACAAGAACAAGAAGATCGACTACCGCTACGGCGTCGAGGACTCAGCCATCAACACCACGGATGCCCAGCTTATCGTCGTTAACCGCGGCTTCGCGGGCACCCTCATCAACGGCGCTAATAACAGTCCTAACATGTCGTTGGGAGGTATTGATGGTGGTACTGGAGGCTGTAAATGCGAGTGGATTAATTTTAAGGGATTGACCAAGGCTGGGACATAGGTTGCGTTATGAACATATGGATAGAGACGTACATAAACACTCTCTTGAACATACATTTTATTAAAGACGTTGTCATGGACATATTTGGGACAAGCATTGGAGGCGTTTACGGATCGCATATGATTTGGCGGAAAACAAAAGAAAGCGGCGTACGGTTATGATTTTGAAGGGTCATTGCATGTCTAGGTATAATAGACCTAGGAATTGCTTTTATGAGGTTTTCGGGGGTCATGCTACTACAACAGGTAGATTAGAGCGTAAGACCTTACTCGTAGCGATGTCTAATACTATTGACTTTGAGCGGAAAACATTGATTTCTCATCGTTTAACTGTGACCTATACTGAATTGTCAATTTCAAATGCCCGTACCTAATAGGTATTTGGTACGAGGTACATACTTAGTATTCAGCTACATGCATGTAAGACCAACACCGTTGGCGGTTAGTTCTTTCAGCATCCCTTCCAACAATGAACACTAACATATAATAGACCCACTACCTCATTGACCTGAATAAGACCAATCTATCATCAATGATTTAAATATCCAAGCGTAATCTTGTAACAGTTGAAATGGCTTCAGTATTGCTTATCGTAGGAATCATAACATCGCTATGCTTATATGTTGTCCGACGGCGTGCCAGCAAATCGTCTTTGCCTCTGCCGCCTGGACCTCCCCCGTTGCCAGTTATAGGCAATGTTCACCAGGCACCAAAATCTCATGCGTGGAAGCAATTTCATGCCTGGGGTAAAACCTACGGGCCTATCTTTCACCTAAATATGCTCGGGCAGCCCGTCATCATCTTGTCTACAACCGAGGCTGCCCATGAGCTTCTAGCAAAGCGCGGTGCTACGTTTTCGGACCGCCCGCGCCTTGTCGTAAGTCGCTACCCTTAATATTGTGATGCAAGATTTCATCTGATCTTCGTTACATAGCTAGCGGGCGAGTTGGCTTTGAAAGGCTTGAATACGCTTTTGATGCCGTACGACAACCGTTTCCGCCTACACCAAAGGCTGGAGAACTCCGTGCTGAACCAAAAGGCCTCATCCGCTTACCTTCAATTCCAAGCGATGGAGTCGAAGCAGATGCTATTCGATCTCCTAATGAATGCAGGGGGATCCGGTACTGACTGCCACGGCTATTTCGAGCGCACAGCTGCCAGCACAATCTTCGCCCTGTTCTATGGCTTCCGCGTGAAGACTGCTGAGGACCCGACCCTTCAAGCTGTGCTTGCGCTGGACGAGGACTTTTCCCAATTCGTCCGCGTCGGCGAGCACATCGTTGACACGTTTCCGGTGCTGAACAACCTGCCTGGCTTCTTAGCACCTTGGAAAGCAAAGGCCGAGTCCCATTGGAAACGCCAATGCGCTCTACACGGCGGGAATCTTCAGCGCGGCCTCGATGGGCCTGGGTGGGCTTTTGTGAAGCAAGTTCACAGCATCATTCAAGACGAGCGCATCTCTATGCCAACCGAGGAACTTGCCCTGGAGTTTGGAACCCTGGTTGATGCCGCTCTGGATGGCACCACCGAGACGTTGAACTGGTTTGTGATCGCTTGTATCACACAGAACCGAGACTTCATCGCCAAAGCACGAAAAGATTTAGACGCCGTCGTCGGGCGAGATCGGCTGCCGACTTTCGAGGATAAGCCGAACTTGCTGTATATAAGTGCTATCGTCGAGGAAGTGATGCGGTGGCGACCCGCGGGCGCTGGCGGGGTCCCTCACTTCACGAAGACGGAGAGCACATACGAGGGGTACCGCATCCCCGCTGGTTCTGTGGTCATAGCCAATCACTGGGCCATCACTCGGGAAGAGGAGGTCTTTGGACCGGACGCGGACTCCTTCCGGCCGGATCGATGGCTGGGACCGGAAGGGACCGAAGCAAAGGAACTTAAGAATCTTCCTGTTGTGGGTTTCGGCTACGGAAGACGAACGTGCCCCGGGCGGCATTTCGCGCGCAATGTCGTGTGGATCACCATCGCCCGACTTCTGTGGGCGTTCGAAATCGAGCCGGGTTTGTCCAAGGAAACGGGAAAACCGGAGTTCATCGACGCCGAGGCATCTACCGACGGGCTTGTCATGAGGCCCTTGCCATTTAAGGTGTCGTTTGAACCGCGCGGTCCATGGGTGCGTGATATCATTATGAAAGAATGCGATACTTGGGGCGAGAATTACACAGCTTTGCTCAGCCAGATTGGAAAAGATCTTGCTAAACAGTAGGGTAAGGGTTTGGTAGTTAGGATAAAAGCCGGCGGCGCCTTGAATCAAATTCTTGTTGGCCTATTGTTATCAACTCTCGTTCAACGTAAACAGCGGACGAAATTCAGGAAATACATGAATCGTCCACATCTCACGGTTTCCATAAGGTATCATTGCATAGAGCTTACTCGTCCTAGCACGTCGTAGGGACTCCCCTGACACATATTAAGTACTAGGCATACAGAGGTTTTCATTCATCACACCGAGACTCGAAGCCCCCTTGCTCCCGACTTCGGGAGATGATCACGCGTAATGTCGATGTTGGAGTATACCGCATCTATTTGGCCTAAATAGGACAACCATATAATAATAGAACTCAGTAAGGGGGACCAGAAGAGAAAACGGTTCTCTAAGGTGAGGTTAGAGTAGCGAGGACAAGACGGAGCAACATGCAGTTAATCGCCAAGGTCGGTTGGTTGACCTGAAATTTCGTTCTTACCGAACGTTTGAAAGGCTTGACACCCGCCGAACAGCTGGTAAAAAGAGACAGACATCAGACGATCAGCTCCGGGTATGGTTAGACTGGGCAGACTGATATATGGCCAATCAAGGTCGGGATCTTATTAATTATAACGGACCTGAATTGGAAAAAGCAAATTTGCTGCACTCTACCACCTCCGATATGCAAATTCCCAAAGTGATAGAGGGTCATGTCTCGAAACTATTGGACTTGTTGAACATAGAATGACGTAGGCGAAAACGCCATCGCAAAGTAGAGCCGGATTCTATATTCGCGTACGGGATCCTGTATCACTCTATCCTAGTAATGGTAAACAACAAACGGCGACTATCTCCGTCTTCCAAAAGGTTGTTAGGGTTGATCCCCACCATATCCATAGCGCCATCAAGCTTCCGCCGTGTTTGCGTAGCCTCTCCAACCTCTTTCCACAAAGCGCCCCAGGTTTCGACATTATGCGTGTAGCTGAAGCTTCCTTGCTTGATGGCTGGCATATCTCTGGGTTTGAGATTGCCCATTTGCCTTCCGACGATCATCCCTCCCTTCTTAACCAATCGCGCAATCTGTTTCGCTGCGGCGAGCTGCTCCTCGAGCGGAAATAGGTGGAAAAATGCGCTGCAGTGTAACACATCAATTCCGTTCTCCAAGTCCGTCCATACCTTCCCTTGTGTCGCGCCTTTGAAGACGTCCGCGACTACGAACTGAGACTTAATCGTTTTTCGGTCAAGGAAAAGTTCGTAGCCCAAATCCGTGAGAGCCTTTTCGATGTCGAGGCCAGTAAGATTTTCTGAAGGGACACCGTCCAGCACCAGCTGACGCAGATCTTGTCCAAAACAGCACCCAATGTCTAAGAACCTCGCGTCCGCGGCTTTGAGGCGCTCGACGATCACATCGTAGATCGGAAGGGTGATCAGGGTTAGATTCGTAAATCGGTAGAGCCCAATGCACGGGTATGGGTTCGATGCAAAGCCCCTTTCACGCTAATTTGCAGTTAGATTGGCGCCGCAATGGCCTTACGTGTCGATGTACCGGATACTTACGATGTTGTTCACGTGTCTCACAACCTCGGAACTAGGTACCTTGGAGTAGTTTTCCAGAAGTTTGCGCATAGGCTCATTAACATCGATCAAGTCGTCTTGATACCAGCCCCTATTTCGCTCCGGGGAGGTTGTCTCGTTGGTAGCAGCCATCTTCGATATCCAGGATGAATATCGCGACACTGCATCTGTGTGTTCCACGGCAGGGCTGAGGGAATCGAATAAAAAGCGCAGGCACTTGCCTTTATATAACCCCCAATTTGTGATAACTGATGAGGTACCTATTGGTCATTGGTTGGTTAGTCGGAAATGCCTTAACGCCGCATATGACCGGATCTAGCATTGTGTACAGCATTAGAGTCAGATCTAAATCACGGTTTCAAGAGGTCATATTATTCAAAAATTTCTAGCTAACAGTTCCCATAGGAGCATGTGCTCTAGACGTCCAAATAAGCCATAGTATCGCGGCGTGTGCATTAGTCACGTCACATAGTGACACTAAAGAAATCGTCATCTGGCCGATAATGACAACAAGATAATCCCACGAGCATATAAGATAACGGAGTCAATGTCTCTCATAATCCACAGTGATTTCCTGGGTGACCATTATTTCACCTCGTCGTTGTTGCCGAGAGTGAATGTCATGATCAGTTTGATGTGTATGTCCTTCGCTTAGTTCAATGTAAGGCTCATTATCTAACTTGATCCTCCCCTGGGAAATGACCGTAGAGAACCTATTGCTGACTTGACGAGGGTATGGCCTATTGCTAGAGTGATACTGGCCATTCACGATGCTCTCGCTTGGCAGATGGCGTTTTCTTTTTCTTATGATAGGTCCCAGCTCCGGAAAGCTTACGCAAAGCATGCCGGTAGTCGTCTCGGCGCTTTTAAAAATGAAAATATTCTTAGCCAATCGTCCATTCAAAAATTTTCTTTTCGAACATGGAATATGCTGAGTTAGGGTGGAATGAAAGACGGAGTGAAAAGAAACTTGCTGTCATACAGACCCCACATTATTATCATCGGCTGTACCCAGGACTTGTCTGGATTGTCGTCGCCTTGAAGACGGACTATACAGCCTACTAAACTGAATGCTGGAGCGCTGGGATGCTGTTAATGTGAAAGTCTCATAAAATGACCGAGTAAATTAGGGAGGTAGGTACTGACCACAGGCCGAATGTAAAAACACCAACGACAAGCACCTTCTGCTTGAACTTGAGCTTCAAGTTCCGGACTGCCTTCACTGGAAGTAGAAGCATTATAACGTCCGTCACCGTGTTGAATAACCCGCTGGTATCTAACAGTATAGATGTGTTGATACAAGTCCCCGGTATGCTCTTGTCCCAGATCATGGCTCTTGGCATACATTCCCATATCTTAACGATAGTCGTCGAAACGTAGAACAGGATGAGTACGATTATGAGACAGACGATGCTGAGATCGAAAGGCCTTTGGCGAAATGGAGAGAAGACGCGACGATAATACGCGAGAACCGAAAGTTTCGTGATACATATAGCGATTCCATAGTTAATGCTGGTGACGTTGAACCACTTTAGATATAAGTTAGTATTTGTAACTCCTTCTCTAGGTAGGTTGCTGAACTTATCGAGACTATGGGGCTTACGTATAATGCTTGCTGAAACTGCTTTTCTGTGATATCCCACGCGTGTCGGCCACCACTGTGAGCCATAGTAGCGGCGCCGACTCCAGCGAGGGATATAGTACTAGCCTACGCATTAGAAGTTAGTGGAAAGCAAGTCTACCTAGACAGGTATGTCTCTATTATTAGAACTTCTAGCAACGCGTTTGACTTACCCAAGCAGTTAGAACTAGCCCTATCAACTTTGTTAGCCTTATTTTCGGCTTCGGCGGCCGAAGTTAAACTCACAATCTTCGAAAATCCATGCTTGTCTGATATAGAGTCTTACATATACCCGAAGGAAGAAGAATATTGTTATTAATGGGATAGAGACCCCCATAGCAATGTTGTTCTTATTAACTAAGGTCTCTGGGTTATCAAAGTTGGACGTCACCCCCGGAGGAGGCGATTGTGCCGGCGTTGGAGGGGCTGTCGCCATCCTGTGATATCGGCAAAGTGCTCTAGGAAGACCTCACAGGGAGCACATTGGAAGACACGAAGGGAGGCCGAGACCATTCTTCTATGTATAAGATTGAAGCATATCAAACGTAAACAATTCTTCTCTTCGTAGCCTCGATCTAGGATCTGTACAGCAAACATGATTCTAACAAGGCCTCCCCGTACCGAAATTCTTCCCTTCTTCCGTTTCTTGTTTCCCATTCTGTCTATGTCCCGTCCCTTTGAGAAGCCCTGGCGTAGCTGAAATGAATAAGGGCCGGATTCTCAAATCTTATTATAGTACACATTATGTCAATCTGATGGACGACAAACTGCTTATAGGTCAATAACTATGTCCTAGGTCGGGATATAGCTATAATCAATTTGGGCTGATTAGATGATTCAGACTTGGAGTTGGAGAATTGCCACAAATGCAAATAGCCACAATCCTCCTCAGCGCCTCTTAGTATGCGTTAGAACAACCGGTCAACCGTTTGACCCGATTGATTGGACCTGGGGCTCGGGAAGTAGTTGCATATAAATGTATCTCGGAGTTACGATGTATAATAGATTGGAAATTTCCGGCTACCGAAGTAGAGGGTACTTTGTGTAACACTAGGTGTTTAGATGTCCTTGACCGATGAGTTGTGGTTCTTTGTTGTCTCTCCTGCTCCCTCCTGTCCGGAATGTCGGGAGGGATGTCTCTCTTTTCTCGCGCTCAATTCCCCATCTTCGAAATGCTGAACAGACTTGTCTCGTGAATTTTTTATTCGTGCATTCTGTAGGGAAACTCGCAATGGTTGATCGCAAAGACGCCGACGTTGTCGAGGGCCCTGACGGGGCCTTCGTGAGCTTGCACTCGGATTTCGTGGCTGAAGAGGCTTCCCGATCATATGTTGACGAAAAGAAACTACTTCGCAAAACAGACCTCCATGTCGTCCCAATTTTGTTCCTAGTATACCTGGCGGCGTTTCTCGATCGGTATGAGCGCAGACCCTTCAAAACGACTGCGACTGACTGACCGTATCCAGTGTCAATGTATCCAATGCCTTGACTATGGGGTTGCCCGCAGAGCTCGGGCTTGAGGGCCAGCAGGCGAACATTGCGCTCTGCATATTCTTTGTGCCATATATCATATTCGAAGTCCCGTCTAACGTTCTCATGAAGAAGCTAAACCCCCACGTCTGGCTCGCGGCCTGCATCCTGATCTTTGGAATTATAATGATAGCGCAAGGCTTTGTTAAGAGCTACAGCGGATTGCTGGCAACCAGATTCTTCCTAGGACTCGCCGAGGCTGGCATTTTCCCAGGAAGCTTCTACTTGATCAGCTTCTGGTACAAGAAAGAGGAGTCCCAAAAGCGATTTACAGTATACTGGTCGTCCACGATTTTAGCTGGGGCATTCGGAGGTTTGCTGGCGTCCGCCATAGGAAATATGGGCGGTATTCGGGGCCTCAGTAGTTGGAGATGGGTCTTCATACTAGAAGGTATCGCGACTGTGTTGATTGGTATACTGGCGTTCTTTTGCATCACGGACTTCCCACGAGAAGCAAAGTGGTTGACTCCTGAAGAGAGGATTTTCGTGTTGAATAAGATAAAGAACGACGAATCTCGGGGGGTACCTGTCACTACGAAAGATGTCTTCGCCTTCCTCGGAACGGCTAAGGCTTGGTTCGGCGCAATCATGTACTTCTGTGAGTCAATTCGTCGGGTGTTAGGTGAGAGAACAGATACTGATCCCACACAGCTATTTTGGTTACTTCATATTCGCTTTCTTATTTTACACCAACAATTATTCAAACGCTCGGCTACAGCACAATCCAGACTCAGCTGCATTCGGTCCCACCATTCGCAGCAGCCTTTGGCTTCGCTGTCGTCTTAGCCTATTTCTCCGACAAGGTCCGGATGCGCTCTCCATTCATATTTCTCGGCCTCGCACTGTTGATTACTGGGCTCTCTATCCTCATCACCACCCACGGGAAATCGCACTTCTCAGCTGAGTATGCAGGCATCTGCCTCACAGCTATGGGGTCTTTCGGCATTGGTGGGATGATCATCTGCTGGTATGTGATGAACCTCTGGGGCCACGTCGAGAGGAGCATTGGAACGGCGTGGATGATAGGCTTTGGGAATTGCGGAGGTATCGTCGCAACTTTCCTTTTTGAGAAGAAAGATGCCCCATACTACCACACAGGGTATACCACCTGTCTTTCCATGGGCTGTCTTTGCATAGCTTCATGTGCTGGTTACGCTTTATACATTTGGCGGCAGAAGAAAGCTACATACGTGAGTGAGAAGGAAGGAGTTGAGATGGAGCGGGTAATGTATTTTTAGAGGTCACTATTTCAAATAGCTGACCTTAAATTCAACAGACAACCTATTATAAGCTTCCTGTAGATATATAGATTTTATCCTGTCGCTGCTTGAATGCGAAAGATCCCCTGTTTCCAGCGCGGCTCTACGCGCCGACATGAGAACCATATATTGAAGTTTGCCGAACGAAGCTTACAAAGACATCCGCCAAGACAGCAGCAAATAGGGGTAAATAATTGATCTAATCGTGACAACCATGAAAACTCCATCACTTTCAACCTTGAATTTCAGGATAAATTTGACATTTATCAAGCTACTATTAGTAAGTGAAGTGACCGTGGCCCAAAACTTATACACAAACCATAGTAGGTCCATTCCAAAGTGAGTTGATGTCTTCTTCCAACGAGCTATCCATAACCTCTTGGTCTCCTTTCGATGTCGTGCGACGCAGCCTTTCCCTCTTGGAAAGAATGAGCATAATCCAGACCACAAGCGATGTGCATATAGGGTTAGCGACGGCGCAGATGAAGAACAAAGGGTTCCAAATAAGGTCCCACACTTTGATGATGCACCAGATCCCAGGGCTCGCCACGAGATACGAGAACATCAAACAAGTACCGGCTAGTCGTATGTCGTGATCTAGCATGCCAGGTTCTTCTTCGGTAACGACGCATAGGAATTCAGGTATATGCAGTATCTTTTGGATGAGGCGTCCCCCTCGTATTATCAATGCTCGTTGTCGAACGAACAGCTTTTCGGAAATATAGAGCATCGCTGTTATGAGGTTCATCCACGTGAATGCCACACAGATTCTCGCACAGAGTTCTACACATATTTCTTCGAAGAAATCTCCCATTGTAAAGATAGTGCTGATAGCTTGGTAAGTATTTGTATGGGTAGCAATGTACTGATGATGTTCGTGAGGCTGCGGGGTATTGTTTGAATGTTTACCGCGAATGAGTTATCTTGGGAAATTAAGTCGAAAATGGTAGAAGTTAGAGATGGGCAATCTTCTGTGTTTGAATGTGTTATAATGGTAAGATATATACTTCGCTACGATACCATAGAGAGTTCTGTGGCGGTATTAAGGTTTCCCGTGAACCCCCATTCTTATTTCGTGTGGTTGGCCTTCCAACAGAAAAGTCTTGCGAAAGTGCTCTAGTGAACTTTGAGTTTGTGTATTGCACAGCAGCTTACCGTTGGCGTGGCACGCCTTGCTAGTTTATCGCATTCTCCTAGAGAACAAACTTAGTAATCGTATTATTAGCTTAATATGGCTATATCAAGATGTTGAAATGTGTGAGAAATATCTTAGTCTCATGGCTTCATTTATTTTAACTCGAGACACTTTAATCATCACTATCCGAGCTTTCGTCGGACTTATCCGTATCCTTTGCCTTTTCCTTCCCCTTCTTCCTCTCACTCCTTGAGCTTTCCTTCTTGTCCTTCTTCTGCTTTTTCGACTCTGATTTCTTCGATTTCTTCTTGCTCTTTTTATGTTTTGACGGTCGTTCAGACTCGGAATCGGATTTGCTCGAATCCTCCGATGCATCCTTAGTCACGTCGGAGTCCGACGAGCTCTCGGATTCGTCAGAAAGAGGCAACCCCTTCAACTTTTTGTTCTCGGCGCGCTTGTATGAGCTGCCTGCACGAATCTTGTCGCGCGCCGCCATCTTATCCTCGTCCAGGCCATGAGTGGTTAGTAGGTAAAGATCGAACTCGTGAGATGCCTGCGCAATGGTGTCGAACTGCTCAACGGATAAGACCGGAGACTTGCTGGTATCTTGCACCTTGAACTCGGCTTTCGCAATTCATGTTAGCAATTAGATTCTGAGATGAGTTCAAAAGAATTAAATCAATTCAATTGGGCGCAATGTCTCTTCTGTTAAGGATTACTAGTATTTTTGGTGATGTCCTTAACAGTGATAT
This sequence comes from Annulohypoxylon nitens, assembly GCA_022496965.1. Classification (NCBI taxonomy): domain Eukaryota; kingdom Fungi; phylum Ascomycota; class Sordariomycetes; order Xylariales; family Hypoxylaceae; genus Annulohypoxylon; species Annulohypoxylon nitens. Next base: position 749,624 of record MU386633.1, read on the forward strand.
TCCTAGTAGTGGGGTGCGGGGAGCTTCAGCCACCCCGCCCCCTTTTTTTAACCCCTCCACTGGGATGAGTCCTCGAAACAGACATAGTAAAGAGAGAAGAAATGAACTTGACGAGACTTACCTAAAGCTAACGCCGACTGAAATGCATTTCGGATCTGTCTGCCATTCCAATGAAGATCCTCAAAATTCAGGTCTGCATATCGAAGTATCTTCTCCTTATCGACTTTAATTGGGGGATGGCCCAATTTTGCGCGTTCCTCGTTAATCTCTTTCAAGCGCCTAAAGTTCACTTTCCAGATCTTACGGGACTGTTTCCTGTCAAGTTGCGGATAATAGAGCGTCAAGTGGAGGCGACTCTTAAATGCGTCATCAATCGCGCCGATCCGGTTAGTTGTAAGGAATAGAATCCCAGGATAATACTCCAACGTCCTTAGGAAAACTGAGATTCATAGGCGTTAGCTTAAGATATATAAGGGCGAGGAACTCCTATATAATGGATCGCTTACTTGATACGAGTCCGTTTCGCTTGATGTCTTCTCTGTTGCGCTTTGCGAGGAATACATCGGCTTCATCGAGTAATAGGACGCAGCCCCATCTGTGTGCTAGGTTGAATACTCGATCGAGATTTTTCTCGACGTCGTCGGGCTGGTAACCCACATCGCCTTCACAAATGTTAAGTAACTCATCAATTTTTTAGAGAAGATTCACTTACCACAAGTAATCGGGAAGAGCGGCCGTCTGGTGTAAGCGGCAACACATTCTATAAGTCGTCAGCGACGTTGTCTTATATAATCATACTGGTTGTCTGGAAAAGACTAACCTGCAGTTGAAGTTTTACCAACCCCTGGTGCACCGTGGATTAAAATAATACACCCCTTTCCTAGAAGAAGATCCTTTAGTCACCGATTGGAAGCACTGACCAAATATTGGACAAAACTTACCTTTGCCCTTAACGAGATCGACCTCTGGTGTTTGACGAAGTCCATTGTTCAGAATTCGGGTGCCGGCAGTGTGGTTTTTCACCATCGCAAGGACAATGTCCTTGTAGCCTGGTGGGAGAACCAAATCCTTCCAACCGGCCGTATCCGTGGGGTTCACATCCACTTGGTCATTAGAGACCGCCGACCACTTAAGAACGTTCACATCTAGGTGGACTGTAGAACATTTAGTTTCTCTACTTCGAATTGCAGTTCAGTCAGGACTTACCCCATTTGCGAGATCGCAACACGAAGCCAGGAACTGCTCCGGGTAACAGTCTTATGAAGTCTGTAGCTTCCATATGCTTCTTGATAGCTTTAATTGCTAATTTCGGATCCTTCTCTTCCGGTTCATCTGCAATAGGTAACCATAGTCAGTAATTTCTTTTTCGCAAGAGAAGGGCGAAGGGTCATAGTTACAATCACAGAGAGACCTTCGTAGAGATGGATTGATCTTGTCGACCTTAAAAGACTCTGTATACATGTCGCGAGAACAATTAACTTTTCGGCAGGGCTTGAGATGAGTGCAGCTATTGGATGTCCCCAATACTTCAATAATTTGAGCAATTGGCCTGAGTATCCCAAGGGGCTGAAGAGGGGCACAGATTGGGCGAAATCCCTTGTTCTCTTGGTAATAAAGCTTAAGGTCGACGATAACTGAGCTAAGGACCTAAAACGATCGTGAGTATGAGATATGAGTGTCTAATGATTTCTCAACTTACTTCCTCCTTATCTTCACCCACGGTTAGCCCTTCATATATCATGTGTGATATTTGGGTCATTTCGATGAACTTGCGACCACGCTGCAGAAGCATATCGGAGACCTCCTCATATTGAGGATGGAAACGTATGGGATAGGCTTCGAGACTGGTAATGTCAACTTCTCCTTCAAATGGTTTAAAGATGAAGAAGTCCTCGACGGGAGTATACTTCTCAGCGTCAGAGTCTACGGAGAAACAATATACTTTTAGCGTAGTAAATTGTTCCTTCGCACTGATGGACATGTTCTCTTTGCTCTGTTGTTTATTCTTACCCATAGGCTGTGAGGTAATGATTGAACTATCATCGCGCTCTGGGTCGACGTAAACTCCAACACCTCCTTCGGAGGAAACGACGCGGTATGCTTGGGGAGTCGCTTTGGACCTAGTTACATATTTCTTCGTGTTAGGATCTCCATCCAGGAACACTTCGAGCTCTTGGTTCCCTTTCTTTATCGGGCAATATATCGTGTCATTGACGTTGAACACCATCCATAAGTTTTCGAATGACACTTTGGTTATTGTTCCCTCCCGAATCGCCTCATACAGTTTGATCTGTGGCTCTAGATACTTCTCAATGAACTTCAATAGTTCACGAAAATGATCGAGCGCTTCTCGGCGTTCGTGTTGAGGCTCGATCTCTGTGACAGTCCGTTTGGTCGCTTCCGAAAGTTTGCGAAGGTTGCTAGATTCTTCTTTATGGAGCGACGGCGTCCGATTTCCCTGGGTTTCATTTGCCTCTTCCTTCGACTCGGAGTTTTCAGTCTGTTCATGATTCCCTTCGCTCGAAGCGGTTGATCTAAAAAAGTTTTTAGCAAAATAATATGTAAAGAGTAAGAAACACGAACCCAAATTTATTTTCAAGCTTCACAATGTGAGCGCGAATATCTGGGAGACCACGGATTATGAAGCGAAAGGGCTTAAACAATTCGACGATTCCGTGTGTGGGGATGGAAAAATCGGCGATAGAGCTGAAGAAACTTGAGATAGGGTCTGAATCTATCCGAAACCCTGCAATTTCAATATCATCTGGGTTTAACTCTTCATTTTCGTCGTGCGCGTGAGAAGCCTCTATGGACCTTTCGTTTTTCCATCTATAAACAACCCGGATGAAATCATCAGGGCCCATAGACGAGCAATACGTGTCTGGAATCTCTTCTCTGCCTTGTTTGAAGCGTCCAGTTTGATCAACTTCCTCACTAAGAAGGAAGAACTTAACCTTGAACTCCGAAGTCGACAGGCTAGTTTCCGAAGCATCAGTGGCGGCGTTCTTATCGCCCTTTTCACCTTTTCCATCATCTTTTTCATCAGATTTCGCCTCTAGGGCCCGGATGCGCGCTTCAAGACCATAGGCGTACTCTATCAGGCTTGAGACTAAGCGCGGGCCTTTGGCATTCGGACTCGCAGGCCTTGAACCTCGGCCACGTTCTATTTTCCGAACATAGGCGTCGAAGAAACCAACGTTTGACAGTCGACTAGCACCTTTAATATCTTCTTCTGAGTCGCTGGTTTCAGGATCACTGCTATTGGAGTTCCTTCGTGAGATTGGACGGCGAGTTCGTCGAGACCAGCGGATGCTAGGACTCGGACTACGGATATCTTTTCTGTCAGGTGGCGGTGTCTCGGAACGGTCCGATCCTGACCCACTCGCATTAATTTCGGATTCCTTTTTTTCTGCGTCGAGGACCTTTTCTTCAATCCCCTCAGCTAGCGGGGTTGGCGCTGGGGGAACTTCCTCGCTTGACATCCCTTCGTTCACGACTTGATATGTCGTGAAATTTCGGCTGAGTAAGTATCTATTCAAGGAAACAATGGCTTGATGCTAGCCTTGGTCTCTAGGTTTAGGGAATCAATTGAGCATTTAGATCCGAAGTCCTTCTTTTGGGACAGAGCAGCGTTAACAACATAGCACTTGAAGAATAAAATAAGAAGTAACAATTCAGAACGTCTACAATCCATTGAGTCAAGTCCTGGGTAACAAATATTAGAAATCAACCCTTATGATTTTCTGAGATGACTCTAGGATTACCCAAATTTTTTCAGCTCTCGATCTACGATGCTGCTTTCGGTCAAGCTCCTACCGTGGGGGCCAAATCCCCCAGTGTTCGCGAACGAGATTAGGAACTTCGATTGGTTTATCATCGTAAGCAGTCCGCCTAGGCGGGTAATGATATCCGATAGACTGTAAAGATTACCTAGGAGACGGAGTATATGATTGGGAGGTTTGATGTGCCTTCACGGCGTTTTTGCGCCATGTAATGCAAGTGCATGCAAGTGCAAGCGTAGTGCAACGCCACACTCATTCCATTCTAGAATGTTTCTCACCATCTTAGGCATCTCAACCATAACTCAACCAGTTCGCCTTTCGGTCTTGACAACAAGAATGACCACGATTGGTATCAAATTGTACTAATCTGTACAACATGGCGACACCGCCGAACGAAGAGCGCGTGACTCGTTCGTGGTCCGGGTTGATGAGGTCAAATACAATCTCAAACAGCGCTGTTGAATTCCTTGAAACACGACCCGAACAGGCTTTTGGAGCTGAGGTTGCTCAAATGATCGGTCCACAATCTCCTCAGTACGCCCCGGAAATCGACAAATTTGTGGCTGCATCGGAGTTCAATGAGTAAGAGTTTATCATTTACCCTCACAATATTCCCAACTAAAAAGTATCGTAGGCCGGATTATTTTAAGGAATCCGAGGAGAAGGTAGCAAAGTTCAAGAAAACTTTGTCGCAGTTCTGTAAGACCCTGGAGGAACGGAAACTAGGGAAGAAACTCGGAATTGAAATAAAAGATCCTGATGACTATAAGATGCAAGATGTCTTAACTATTGCCCAGGAACTCCAGTCAAAACACCAAGATGATAAAACGTCAAAGGGATACTTGGGCAAGATACGTCGTTGTTTTCGCCGTCTTTTAGAGCACCGAGGGATTCTTCATAACATCTTGAGTTTTATACCGAATGATTCTTATGGATCAGCGATTAGTGGAGGGTTTGCCATAATATTAGCAGTATTACCAATACCTCTATTTGAAGTATGCGATGGGGGCTGACTGCACTTAGGCTATCGATCGAGCTGAGGACTTGCGAGGGGAAATTTGTGGCGCTCTTGCTGAAATCCCCACGCAACTGGAACGAATTAATGCCACCATCAACATTCACAAATTATCCCGAGATTTAAAGAAGCGCGCCGATTCTGTATTCATTGCTATCTTTGAGCTATTGGAGTCGATAATAGGCGAACTTTCGAAGAATATAGCAAGTAAGGCGCCCCCGGCGGAATGACTGCGCCTGTGACACTAAGTCGTTATTAGAGAAGACCATTTCGGTCACCCTGAAAGGAGAACGTTACGGTACTGGTATTACCGGGGCTATCGAGGTCTTGAAAAGAGAGATCAAGGTCTTCGATTATGAGGCACAATTATGTGACTCGAAAAGACTCGGGCGCGTAGAGGAACACGCGGTGCGAACGAGACTGACTGTAGAAGACACGAGCATCAAATTCAGAGGTACCTAATTTACCCTTTCTCTGTGTTGTTACCTTTTCCAAGTTTGCTAACATTAAAGCATAGAATTTCGCGACGAGTACAAAAGAGCCCAAGATGACCAGAACAAGAAGATTGATGAACTTCAACAACTAGGGAAAATGGTGGCTAACCATGTTTACCATTTCTTAGCCAGCAATCCCTCGTTTAGTTCTCGCGACGGAACTAGTAAGATAGCCTCTCCATAATTGCTATGCTTACCGGCATCAGACTAACCTCAATTCACACCAGTTGACCCATCACAAGTGAGAGGAAAGAAGATTGCATATAGCCGTGTGGTCTTAAAGGAGCTATCTTCATCAGCTTTTAACGAAATGGCTGTCGCTTCTCCTGCCGAGCGTCTAGATCTTGCGAGGAGATGGCTGTCTAGTGTAAAGCTTCCAGAGGTTGATGTTCTCAAAGATGTGGAAGAGTGCTTGGGGGATTTTGAGGTGCTGACGCTTCGCGACAAAGACAAAGTCAAATGGATTATCGAATCAGATGAGATCAAGGACTGGATCAGAGTTCCTGCCTCTCAAATACTCGCCGTCGAAGCAGATACACCCCCTCAAGATCTCTCTAACCCCTTGTCCGTGACATCTGCTTTTCTATCTAAGACCATATTGGTCAATACAGAACTACCGGTTTTGACGTATATGGGAGGGAACGAAACAGCCGAGAGTTCAGGGGAAGAAACATCTGGATCTATATCTATGATGAAGAGTTTTATTTCGCAACTGATATTATATTTAGCAGAACACCAGCCTAGCGTGGATCTCGATATCTTGAAAAGCAAAAGGTTTAGGCAGAAGCCGTCGACATTGACCAAACTGCTCAGCTTATTCAGCCGCCTTCTCGATATACTTATAGAAGATATGGAGGGAAACGCTCTATTTTTGGTGATTGATTCAATTTCTCGCTTCGAGGGCTCCATGGATGAGATCACTGAGGACATCATTAAATTACTTGATGTTATCGAACAGTCAGATGCGACGGTCAAGATATTATTGACGGACCTCGGACCTCCCCTTTTGATGGAAGCGCAGGAAAGGGACATCCTAGTTCTATCTGTACCGGATGATGTCGACGGTGGAAGACAGGATCTGAGCATGGAGCTATTGGACGACGATGTGACTCCGTCGATTGAAGACCTACAGTTATCTCAGAAACGAATTGACGATCCGATCTCCGGTAGTCAATCTGAGAAGTCTTTTGATGAGGACGAATACTGAGTGTTCCCTAATAGGGCTACGAATTGAGTGGAGGAGAATTAATTTCGCTGGCCGAGCCTAATCCGAGGATAGGGTTATGGGACCGCAATTAGGTTCTCTTATATCAACTGAGAAGAGTACCGACTTATGAGGAGGCTATGAACTGAGTATAGATATTTATTAGGCATGACTGCAAGCGCAAAAAAAATTAGAAAACATACTCAAACAGTCTAAACGAGTGCATCTTGAATTATTCTAGAAATACCTTGATTTCTAAGTACCCTTACCTAAATAGTATCCCCCCCCCCTAACGATGATAATACCCTTTCCTCATTACTCTCCTTCCCCCAACAATCATGTTCGACGCCTTAAATAACGTCATATTTGGCTTGCGCCCACCAAGCTAAGAAAGAACAAAAGATAAAAAGTACTTTCTTCCACCTCGGCAAATTTGGTAGAAAGGGGCTCCTAGGATCGTAGCCTAAGTCTAACATAGCCAAGCCAATCCAATTTAGAATGTGTCCTAACCTATTCACGATGTCAGAGACTTATTCAGAACATGACACGCAGCCGTTCCGGATCTTAAGACTACTCACATTCTCGCAGAGAAAATTATCCATATGTAGATGGGGTAAGAATTCCATTTTACCACTCCGTCGGATACCCCGCGCGCGCAGTAGAGCACCGGAGGCGTCCAGATGACGGTTGAAGCGAGCTCTAGGGGAATTCGTATATACGATGTGTTTACGTAATAGGTGTACTTCGTCGTTAAGAGGGCGACGATAAATAAAGATAGGACAAAATTAAGCTCCGGAGAATTAGCTGCTGGCGCGATAATAAATCGCCAATGATTTGACGGAGTCTAGGTGTGACTTACCACAGATGGTGTGACAAGCATAGTATCGTGAGGGTAGTTCATCCAGAACATCGTTGTAAGCATAAGCACGTATACAAAATTGCCGGTGCTGAGGAGGACCAACGCGGATCTAGTGATGCCCACCGTCCTGATGCAACGCGCGTGCCTTTTGTCGTGTCGGATAGGCCAGCCACACAAGAGACATGCGTATCCCTCCCGGCCATCAGTGTAGCGAAGGCGGTGTTTGGGTTCCTTAAGAAAGCCAGGGCTTCGCTTGACCCTCCAACAGCGAAAACACATCGACCTCCAAATACCTGCCCTCGAGTATTCGTCCTGAACTAGACAGCCACGGGAGGGCATGGAAAGACAATCGATACAGCAATTCAACAGATCGAAATTGATGTATCGATTCTCCGTGAAAAGTCGCTCGATTACAGGTACCGTCAAGTATCGGTAATAAAGTCGACATGTTTTCCGAAGGTGAATAGCGCCTCGAACATCCAGGTAAGATATGATCATGAGCTGAAGCTCCCAAGGCAAGGACGTCAACGGAGAGAGCCGAGCCCGTTGCATAGTCGATGACATTGAAGACGGCCATAATAACTGATTTGATCTAATCGGCGCCCTGTAAATCTGGAGCTCAAAGGAGTCATGAACAGATATGGCTGAACGTGGCTCCATGATGAAGGCGTTTCCGATCTCAATCGAACAAAAGAAAATGCTATTGGAATTGACAAATCCATCTCAAGATTCAGCTAAGAAGTCACTCCTCGACGAGTTTTAAACGGTCTGAACTGGATGCGAAGCTGCCAGAATGGCTGAATGATTGATTGAATGAACTGATACGATCAGACTCTTCGTAAGCACTACACTTGTAGTCAACCGTGCAATGAGGGTTTGACCACCAGGTGACGATTTCACTTATTCCTACCTGTAACTTAAAGACACCAGGACCGTTGACGGGAGCGAATAGAATCAATGAGTTGGATTCGATGAGATAAGATGTTTGGTCCATTTGGATATCGTGAATATCTCCTTATCTGGAGGCGTGATCGAGCAAGTCGCGATAACGGGTTACTCTGACATGCGTCTTGATTGAAGCTTCACTAGATGACGAAAAAAATCTAATCAGGGTTAATAAAAGGTCACTAATACCCGAGGATGATTTATTTAAACCGACGATTATAACTCACTCATCACTTAGATGACAGAAGGCCTTAATATGCTTGACGGAGACAGCTATTTTATAGACGTATTGAAGTCGAACATTGAATCTATGACCAGGTCCTTACTCCAAATTTGGATCCTTGATGGTCCCAGGTTTGGGTACAGAATTAGCGATCGCGCCGCATTTTTTACACTTCCGATTTTCCTCGCTCGCCATGAACGTCTCGATGGCAGCCTTGATCTGGGTGCCGAGGTTCGTGCAGTGAAAAGCGGCCTCGTGCACGATCTCGCTGCACTCTTGGCAGTACCAGCGCATGCGGTCGATAGTGCCCTCCGGCCGCTTCTGCTCGAGTACCACGCCGACGGTATTAGCAAAGCGTACGGGGTTATGCGGCGTGTTTCCCGGTAACAGGAACATGTCGCCCTCCCGAATGATAATATCCCTAAACTTGCCATCGTCAACGACCTTCAGCATCATAGCGCCCTTGTACTGATAAAACCATTCCGGAGTTTGGTTAATGTGGTAGTCCGTCCTGGCGTTGGGACCACCGACGATCTAGAACAATAGACGAACATAAATCAGCTAGTCCGAGCCAAGGTTTGGAAAACGCGTTTGCGCACCATGACGGTGAAGTCTTCATTGTAGACGCAGTAGTTGTTAACCGGGGGTTTTAGGAGATGAGAATTCTCCTCGAGCCTTGGCTGTCCATTAGCCGGACCCGGGCAACACGTCACCGAGAACCTTGGTGGCTTACCACTTTGGGAGGTTGACTGGCGTAGAGAGCATTTTGGTTGGTTAGAAATTTGATGACGATTGTGGATTCTTTCAGCTCTCGTCAATCCTGAATCGTAAGAGACTTGCTCACTATGAAAACGCTTTCAAAAGTATGGAGTCGTCGGAGTTGGATGTGAGCGAATTGGAATAGTCACGCTTTTCAAATAGTTCAAACAGTTTTCAAATACGATTATTAATCGTACATGAATGACTGATAGCGGTTTACGTTATCACTCGTCGAGTCATCCGCGGGATGCCGATTCTGCCCTAAGGTTTGAAAGGTTTAAGAGAGCATCGAAGCTCCATTACCCCACTATAACCGATCATGCCATGCTTAAGTAATTCCTATTAGAGTTGAATGCCAAGTCAAGATTAAGCTCGGGGTGTACGTACATCGTTAGCTTCGGGGTGGTTGTAGGGATCTAGGCGTATCCGGACGAAAGAGGAAGCCCCTAGTCGCCCGTTTTGGAATGGGTTACGGAAGCTCTAGGGGGTGTCTGGCGTTTGGGGTCTGATGTTTGGTTCCACTACCCAGTACCTCACACTCACATACCTGGGTAATCATAACCAATCTTGACACGATCTGACTCCATCGTCAGCTTTATCGTTGCAGGTGAGCAAGTTTAAGCAAATTTCCAGCATTTTATCAGGTGGATTCCAATATTTAAAGAAGTTTATTAGAGTTGAAGCACCCTGTTTCTCTCTCTTCGATTTCAGTTTCGCATTTCATCCTCTCACAAACGTCGATCATCTCCCGAATCTAATTCGAACTTACCATAGCGCTTCGTAATCCTGCAAATAACTTCATCATGGACCATTCCCACATGGATCACAGCCATATGGACCATGGAGACATGGGCCACGGCGATATGCCAATGCCAATGTGCAGCATGAATGTCAGTAATATCTCTAATTACCTAACACCACACTCGCGTTCCCTAGCTTCATGCAGCGACCTGCGTTGCTCCAGCCCGTGCCTCATTCCCAACGCCACGAAACCCCATCTCTGAGCTCCAACGGCCTCCCTATTGGGTACCGGTGCACGAGAGGAGAGGAAGATGAACAAGACAAATTGAGACTAACTCTTGGCCCTTGCGTTTTCGCTCAAACAGATGCTATTCACCTGGGACACCACTAATCTATGTATCGTTTTCCGACAATGGCACATCCGCGGAACCGCATCTCTGGTCTTCAGCTTGCTGGCCATCATCGCTCTCAGCGCCGGTTATGAGGCCCTACGCGAAGGAATCCGTCGCTACGAGGCCGCGATCGCCGCGAGACAAGACGCTTCTCCCAGTGAGTTCAACCCTTTCCGCTTTACCCTACCCCATACGTAAATCCGTTTGATTGGCATGCCTCGGGGGAGGTCCATGGCTAAGATCTTGCGAACAATCGAGTCGAACCAAATACTGAGAGCGCGGCGTTACTTGGCGTAGGACGAAGCAGCCAGGCCGACGCCATTGGACGTCGAGCCCACGCTGTGAAGGCGGTGCTGTACGGCGTGCAGAACTTTTATGCGTTTATGATTATGTGAGTAATCCGTCTGTTCCACGATCTACGATCAATCCCCATCTTCCAAATTCTAATTCTATCTGTGAACGAATAGGCTGGTCTTCATGACCTACAACGGTTTTGTCATGCTTTCTGTCGCTATCGGAGTCGGCCTCGGGTACTATTTCTTCGGTTCGCATACGAAGGCTGCTAAAGAGACAGCCTGCCACTAGACACGAACAGACACGGGAAGAGCGAATAAATACCCAATATAAATGTACGAGTTGGCCTAAGCATAAAGAAGGCAAATATGGGGTAGGATTTGGCGGTCTGTAATTGTGTGGGACAGGACGCCGATCGAATCGTTGATCAATTTGTTAAATGCGCGACACCAAGTTTGACAGCAGGCAGCAGAATTAAAGATACAACAGGCTTGAGCCTACTATAAATCTACAATACAAACACAACTTTTGTGGAAGTTGGATTGATCCGTCTACATCTTGGCGTCTTTAACCTCTTCCTTTATGGCCTCCTGCCCAACTTCCTTTTTCTTCTTTTCGGGAAGTCGGCCTGCGTTTTCTAACTTCTCTAGTAGAGACTCATCTCCATAATGAGAATTGTGTTCGAACTCGGGCTCTTCGTTGTATGCGATTCGGGCGGCGTCGACTAACATGCGTCCAGTCATACCCCATACCAGAAAACGTTGAACCTCATCTTCTTCATCCTCTAGTTCATCGGCCAAAGCGCCCTGTCCGCCTTCTCGGACCTTAGGTTTAGTTACCTTTTGGTTATTGACAGGCACGTGAAAGTTGTGCACCCGCCACGGTTCATTTTGCCAAGCATGCCAGTATCCGTCATACCAATCTCCGGGTGGTAATGTTTCCCCCTCGCGGGGTTCATCCTTCGCCTTTAAAAAGTTGTGGAATGGGCCGCTGAAGACCGCCGCAACTTCCTTCGCATCTAATCGGGGTATCATACTCTCATCCACCAGCGCCTTCGGTTTTCCGGGTACGTCATCGGCATGCAAAAATGCTACGCAGGGCCGCACGGCCATTTCGGTCTTCGCGAGACTACAAGGTAGACTGCAGAGCGGCTCTATTCGGAAAGGTCTCGGGATCTTGGTATCGTCCATTGGGAGGCCGATTTCCTCCCACGCTTCGCGACGGGCTATTTGGTCTACCGTAATGAAGTGCGTTATTAATCTCATAGCTTCATTTACTTTTGGATTTTTTTTTTTTTTTTGGTATCCGAACTCACATGGCGACTCTTCCAGTGAATCGGCCTTCCCACCGGGGAAAGCTGCGTGACCTAAATCCAGCCGAGCATATCAGAATTAACTTCCTCATTCATGGGATGTACTGATTTTCATACCGGAGAAGTTTCGCAAACTCGCGGCCCGCATCGTAATGACGACTCTCAAATCTCCCCTCCGATCCGCGAACAGCAGAATAAGCACGGCGGCGCGTCGGCTCACCGGCAAGCGGTCCCAGACTGGAAACGGCGGGGGTTTGTAGGCGCGCAGTCGCGCGAGGGCGGCCTTTGATCGCATGAGCATGTGTTGAATCATAGCGTCTTCTTCAATATTATTCTCGAAACACTCGCCACTATACCATATACAACAAGCACAGCAGCATTCAAACAGATTTAAGTAGACGGGTAGATATAGATTGGAGCAAGATAGGAGGTAGGTAAAACAGGTGTTCAAATTGTAGCTATACTGACCGCCGAGACTGCGTTGAGCGGAGCCATCGTCGACGCATCCCAATAATACGAAGCTCGATCGCGGATTTGTTCCTCGGCCCGTCGGTGCTGGGGCAAGTCGAGCGAGAGGGCGAGGTCGGCGGGCAGCGAGGTCGCGGGTACGGTGGTGGAGTTGCGGATGCTCTGCAAGATCTCGGCTGTTTCGAGCTCGGTCAGCGGGGGCGAGTCGTTGCTTTGCGAGGCGGTCCCGGAGGCGCCGTTCGTGCTGCTGCTCATCGTGAAAAGGGAAAGGTGTGCGAGGTTTCGCCGTCACCTTTTTGTTTTCGCCTAAGGCGAGCGTGCTACCTTGGACCTACACTAGGTGCTTGCTGGCCGATGTGGATCCGATTGACGTAGCGTCCGCGGGGTGCCCCACAACCCGTCGCAGCTACCTGCTAGTACAGTTAAAGCTCCCCTTATAGCGCCTGTAATGTCTCAACCTCTGAAGACTTCCAAGGTTAAAAGATAGAGAGTAGTTGCGTCCCTCCACTTACTTCGGAGTAATGGATTTTCAGATATAGTCCGGTGCTAATTATTAATCAATTAAGTTTAAAAGATCTTCAGGGCTTGTTTTTTCCCTTGACATGATATCCTATATTTTATTTCTTTTATACCCGGATCTTCGGAGTTTACAAAGTCACTAATAAGAGTGGATACAGGTTGTGAGTTCTAAGTTAGCAGTTGCTCAACCGTCACATCGCTATATTCAATAAAGGTTAGTATTACCTCATAACGGTGACATCATACTACCATAGTACGTTTATAGCACAGATAATAACATATACCAATATGTATAGTATGGCATGATCATCGACTACCAGGATTTGGGGCAGTAATACATTTGTCACAAAGCTGAAGATACGCTTAGCCAGTCAGCGGCTCTCGCTTACCTAGTAAGTACCTAGTTGGGTAAACAAAAGGACAATATCAGGGTTCAGGAACCGAGGTATACAAATATCGAAGCAATTGCTACCTAGGTATACTATATACTACCCTAGTTTGTTATGATATTTATTTGGAATGGTGAATGTGTGGTGATTATAGTGGATTTAAGTTGTCTGCACACTTAAGTCCGAACTAAAGTCCTGCTAAGTATACGGAGGATCGGGGGAAGTAGAAAAGGGGCACGGAGGCTTCTCTTGAGACAGGGTGAAATATGTATAAAGCCACTCGTAAAACCGCCAGTTCTATTCGATGTCAAGTTCGAGTCCCATATCTCATCTCTAGCTTGAAACCCAGCACTTATATCAACGTAAACACATCCAGTGTCTAAGTCTCGAGACAACATGACTTCACCAGACAAGAAGATCGTTCTTATTACAGGTAGATATTTGTCATGTGTCTTTCAGACAGTGAACTAACGTAGAATATCCAGGTGGTAACCAGGGCGTGGGTTACGAGACAGCAAAGAATCTGATTCTCTCATCCCAAGACTACCACGTGATCCTAGGGAGTCGAGACATCGCCAAAGGTGAAGCTGCCGCTAAGGAGCTCCAAGCCATTGAGGGCGTCAAGGGCACTGCATCATCGACCCAGATCGATGTGACCAATGACGAATCCGTGGACGCCGCAGCTTCCCTTATTACCACCGAATATGGTCGTCTTGACATTCTCGTCAACAACGCGGGCATAGTCTCCATGGCCAAGCCCCCTACCCGCACCGCCTTGCGCCGTATCCTCGAAACCAATGTTGTCGGCGCTCTCAGCGTAACCGAGGCCTTCCTCCCACTCCTACGCAATGCAATCCATAAGCCCCCGCGTCTCGTCTTCGTTAGCTCGAGCACGGGCTCCATCACGCACGCCTCGAATCCGGACTCGCCTTACTATGCCCCGGGAGGCGCGACTGAATATCGGACTAGCAAGGCCGCGCTGAATATGCTGATGACTTTGTACTATGCGCGCTTGAAGCCGGAGGGCTTTTATGTGTTCGGTGCGGACCCGGGACTCTGCGCGACGAATTTCACCGGGGACCCGGTTGCGTTGAGGAAGAGGGGTGCGGCGGAGGCTTGGCAGGGGGGCGAGAGAGTGGCGACTGTGGTTAAGGGAGAGAAAGATGCGGATGTGGGAAGAGTGTTGGGCGAGTACGGCGTGTCGCCGTGGTAAATCTCAGGATGGATGTTATTTAACCCCCTACCTATCTTATATGAGAATGATGTCTATTAGGTCTTCGTAGGCGATATTAGCCCACAACTCTCCTTCCATTAGACCATCAACCTCTGCGAAGCCAACGAGACGATACGAGCTTTCTTCCGGACGCAATACTAGAGGTAGCGGTACCCCTGAAGCTAGAGCTATTAGATCACCAACTTGGGCCTTGGCTGGGCAGCTTCCAACGGTAGTCCGGCTAGGGATCGAGGTTTCAAATAAAAGCCGTTCATTCTGTGCTAGAGGATTGAGTATACCGAGCCAGTAAGGCAGATTGATAGCACTCATATCAAGTACGAGCGATGAATTCGATCCATTTCTTAAGTTTAAATCCACTTTAGAAAAGCGTGTTAGTACTGGGTTGCCGGATTGGCAATACTCCTTGAGGGTTTTTAGTGAGTTCAAAAGCAAGGGTTGATCGTATCTCAACCGTATAGCATCATCGTCTATAACTTGGAAACGTTCACTCGCTTTGGTTATACTTGATACAATGGTCCCTCTAAGAGCTAGCTGTTTCCCATTGAGAAGAGACCATGTTGAGGACGAGTTGGGAGTCACATCGTACGGACCTTTTCGAAGCAGGTAAGATGCGTCAAACCATCCCTGTGCTAAGTCTTGGCCCCAATCAGGAACCCAAGAAGACTCGTAATTCGAGTTGCGACCACTGGAGCACAGGAGTAACCCAAGTGATTGCGTCCAATCCAATAAGACAAGAAAGGCTTCCCGATGTACATCTTCGGGTGCGCGACCATAGTGTGGACTAGACACCGAAATATTTAGTGCAGAAAATATTGCGTACATTCCATAGAACTTGTCCCTAGGATTAGTAGCCTTTCTAGCGCATAACTCGTGGATAACTGCATTGGGGATATCTGTTGTACGTCTTGCTGTTTCCCGAGAAAAGGAGACTGGCCAACGGAAGACTGGATCTGCGACAGATATAACAACGAAAATCATCGCAAACAAAACTATAATAACGCCAGTAAGTTGGGACTTCGTCGTCTCCGTTCCTAGACTAATTCTCAGAAGCGCTAGCACGGCGAGCCAAACGCTGATGTGGATACCCAGCGCTATCCAAGCCAAGCGACGATGTCTTCGTGTAATAGCTCCAAGGAACTTCCAATATTCTGGCATAAATCTCTGGAGTGTAATCTCGTCTAGAAAGGAGTTATCGTGACGCCGGTCTCGGTGCCAATTATCTGGGTTCACCAAGAGCCAGAGCAGGACTATATTCCTCCAAACGTTGAAATTGGCTTCGGGGAGTGCGACGCCATAATTTTGGCCTACATATTCCAAATATGCGACACTATAGGTGATCGATCGCCAATCGAGCACTGTTTGGCCGCAGTAAATTACAGGGTTCTTAGCCAGAATGACCTCCTGTAGCGTCCACACTCTAGAAGACCACTCCCTGGAGAAAAAGTCTTCAAGGCCCTCATAGTGAATGAGCTTATCCGGGGGGCCTTGAACGCCTGCTAGGAGGGTACCAGCAGCACTCCAAAAACCTAGGGCCATGAAAGTTCAGCGGGCGCGCCCCTATCAGATAGTATCTAGGTCAATGAACTGACGGGGCGGAACGAGGCTTACCATACTTCCACCAGTTAGCTACAAGTTCCCTATGCCTTCTTATCAACAAGGACCACGCAATCCTCCAATAGACCCACGCACTTCCCTGGGACAGGTAGTACAAATCTGCCGTTGAAATGAAGTGGCGCTGGAAGCCAGCGGAACTCAGATAATCAATAGCCGCTTCGGATCCTAGCGTTTCTTCTCCAAGCCAAACGTAAACTGTGGCGGCCAATGAATAGATGTCCCCCATCAGGGGGATCTGTGACTCCTTTTCCCGGTCATCTTGCTGGTTCATACAAATAGAATCCACCCATATAGTGATCGGACCAAATCTTCGTCGTAGAGCACATAGGGCAGCCCGGCAATTCGAAGTAATTCGTACATTGAATCCATTACAGCAGATCTCATGAGGCGGGGAATGATAGGCTCCCCAGACATATGACAAGGCTGTGAAAACGGGTTTATCAACAAGATTAACAACGCGTATGTGACTCTGTAAGGCTTCGTTCGAGGAGCTGGGGATATCACTATGGAAGTCTAGAACTCTAATTGATTTTCTTGGTATAGAAAGTGGAAGCGAATTGTACAGAGATGAGGGGGTGCCGTTCATGGTGACGATAGTGGCTGAACCATGCAGCGCCCATGTACATTTGTCTTAGATTTATAGGCGAAGAATACAAAGTGCATGATTGATAAGTACTAGATACCTAGGTACCTAAGTACCTAAATAAGGACAGTTTGTATACCATAAATATTTGAGGGTGTATTGAATTAAGAAGACCTGCCATCAGCGAAAGTCCGATTCTACATTGTCCCCCCAATTTAGGCGAAATAAGCACGCCCCCACGCTAGGTAGGTAGGTACCTAATAATATACCTTTCCTTTTATCAACACGGGTAGTTCCGCTCTATGTTTGCCTTGATGCATGGTATATTTTATGCAACTTTCTTCTTCGCAGATGCTCATGATGATTGGCTGTTTAAGTTCCCCTGAAAAGCCAGCCCCACTCAACAACGGTAGACCACTTGGATCGAGACCAGCAATAATGGACACCAAATTAAAACCTTCGCCGAATGGTTTCGAGTAACATATAGTGTTGAAAATGAGCAGAAAAACTGTGATAAATGGTTGGATAGCGAAAATAAAATAAAGCAATGGATCAGCGCGAACAGTGTTGACAGTCGAAGTGATAGTTTCGTTCATGGGGGCATATACAAAATCTGAGCTAAGCGTTGCTCGGTTTATGCGATCGAAATTTCCATTGAACAAGAGATAAACGCTACGGGACCAATATGTAGTAGCCACCGCTAGAGCGTAAGACGGGATCTTCCAGGGCGACTGGATGCGACTTTGAAACAAGTCGAATGAGCCGAGGGAATGTGAAAGAATCGGAAGGGAGTCGAGAACGAAAGGAGCAAAAAGACGGGCATTTGTCGAGGAGAATATCGCCGAGTTGATGTGTTCTTCGTCGAGAGGACAATCTCCATCTTGAAGTGATATCGATGACTTTGTTATCTTCCAAGTTGCGTGACATAATTGCCTATGAGTAGTGAACTGGCTTGTATAGTTACGAAACGTCTGCACATCCGGGTCAGTGGCGTTGCGATAATATCCGTTCCAAAAAGTGGCTGATGGACCATATACCCCTAGGAAGCAAGATGCTTCTTTATACTGGTTGGGTAGGAAAGGCAACATGCCAATACTCTTGCTATTAGAGAAAAGACCAAATGACGAGAGTCCCAAGAAACCACCGGATGTATCATCAAGCAGATGTTCCCAAAAGTCGTCATCCGAGCGTAGACTCTCGACAGTGTAGTTGATTCTGCTCACCAAGCCATAGACAGATGCGCTAATTGTCCAACTCTCGGTGTCTCTCAAGATGCCTTGTATGGAATCAATGTATGATGGGTCAGGAAGATCAAGCGCTGCAGCTGATTCATTTCCTAGTAACAAAAGATTGTAACCATAGGGTATAGCTGTGCCATTCGCGATCGACGCCTGTGGGAACTCTCCATCGTTGGCAGACTTCTCCGAGAAGTCTGTTGTAGCATTGATATAGAGGTAAGGGGAGTTGTTGAAATTTGCTGCTATCTCATTGCTTTCTTGACTGAGGGGGACGAGGCCGTACAGTCTGTTTTGAATATCAGAGGGAATCGGCGTAGTACTCTTGCCATTAATGAATAGCTTGTAAGAAACGCTTAGGCCAGTAGGGAGGCAAATGAATAATAAAATTATAACCCTCCACATCTTTCCTACACGGTTTCCGAGAGCCGTGTTCCTCAGAATTGCATCATAGTTCTGTAGAATAGATCGTCCCCACCGAGCCTCAATGATGATAAATGTCATCGGAAGAAGTCTCTGCAAACATAGATTCTCCACAGATAAAAGGAAGCCGATGACAATGAGCTGATACTCAGAGCCGAGCTTCCAGGCCCAGTTTAAAGCAGGTGTAACGACGCAAATCGAGATAGCAAGGCAGCTTAATGAGACAACTACAGCCACCAAGTCGCGATTGTATATTTTCGGTTTTCCACGAGGTTTCCCAAGCCCAAGTTCGGAAGGGGGGGTTTTGGATATCTCCAGACTGGGCCTATTCAGTAGTGGCTCTGAGTTCCTCTCTGGCTGAGTATTGCGTCTCGTTAGACGATCCATTGCTTAAGTGCTAGGTTTTCGGATATGTATATGAATGCTGAAATTAATAAATAACAAGACAAGGGATTGTAACTATGTAAATAAGGATAAGGGGACTCTCATTCATGCCTAGGTATGTCTTGTATATAACAGATTCCTCTAGGAGGTTGTTGCATAGGTACCTACATAATCAATATCGAAATCCAGGAACAAGTTACCAGTATATGTATAAGAGTAGAGAAAAAGCCCAGAAGATTTTTTCAGCCATTTCAAAATGTGTAAGGGACTTTGGTTATACTATAACACAGCGTGGCTTTTTGTGCATTCAGCGCTGGGCTTTAAATAGCCCTGAAACGGGCGGCGTCTAGATGTTAGCTGACACACCAATTCTCGGTGTAGTCTTCTTCTTTTGAATACCTAGGTACCTACCTACGTTGAAAGGCCTTCATTGATAGGTACTTAGTAATATAGCATATGCATCTGGATAGAAAAAGATGTGTCACGGTCATATTGCTAACTGAAGCGCAGTGCCGCATTCGCAATAAAGCCACCCTTGGTTAGGAAGAGAATCGGCTATTCTTGACACCCAAATAGCTAGGTATGTTCTGCTTCTACTTAAGCACCACTTTACTTTTTATTGTAAAGGAAAATGCAGCTTTGAGTCTGTTGAGCGTCTGCCATCATCAAGCACCTGATAGGTAACACTGACGTTCTAGATAGGTACCTACCTAGTCACCTAATTATTCTACATAATAAAACATGAATAAATGCCTACCTTCCCACATGGCATAGTGATAATTATGCGAAATAAGTAAGTTCGGGTCCTGCTGTAGGTTACTTGACTACCTAATGATTCGATCTTCAGTTTTTCATTCCGTTTTAAAGCCCTGCTGGACGTTGGAACGTGGATATGATAGACGCTAAAAGAAGGCAGCTTTGGAGTGAGAAAGGGTTTTCCCCCTGATATAAGATCGGCTAGCCAGCGCCGACGCCAGTAATGTGTGTCAAGCGATACTTCAACTCTGTTCCTACCTAGGAGCGCCGGTGTGTATATAGTTCTTCTTAGAATCGAAGCACGTCTTTCGGACGTAAATAATATCATCATCATAATTATCATCGTAGGTGCCTATCTACCTATATATCCTAGACTATGACGTATAGAGTGCTAAGTTACTATGTAGACAGAGCTAGAGTTTCGCTCGACATTGAAAATTTATCAGGTACATAGTAAGTAAGTAGGTAGGTAGGTAGGTAAAGGTATCTAGGACTCTAGGTACCTGGTGTCGTTTAATCCGCTCGTTTATTACTATTTTCAGAATGACCCGGATTGGAATGACTTACCTCCTGCAATTTATCCCATGTTACAATCATGATAGATTGATAGTGTCATTAAATTTCGAGGTTCTAGTTGGCCGGCTTTCGCCTTCGGCTAAAAGAAGCTCACCGGCAGTTATACATATCAGGGATTCTCCTCCACGGCATACAAGGCTTAATTTATAGATTGAATCTTGAAGTTGGGTCGCCATGTGTTTGGTGGTTTATTTAAGAAGTCAACGAGGCCGGATGTGCCCTGTGTCGCCACGCTCATTTCAGGACTTGACGCAAAGGACTTCACCATGTTTCGAGGCTCTCTTTTCGTTGGCGCCCTTCTAGGGCAGCATGTCTCTGCGCAAAACATGCTTCGATTTGGCTGCTCGCAGCTGACTATCGAACGCGCTGACCCTCTGGTGTCACCGGGCCAAAATCCCGCCCCTCACACGCACCAGATTATTGGTGGGAACTCGTTCAATCTTACGGTAGCGCGCGCATGAATCTAATGAAAGGCCGCCGCTAACATGACCCAGATGACCCCAGCTGAATACGATCCGCCTACCCTCTCTACCTGCACAACCTGCACCTACTCGGAGGACTTCAGCAACTACTGGACTGCGTCACTATACTTCAGGTCACCTGAAAACGGCACCTTCCAGCGCGTCCCCCAGTTCGCCAACTTCGGCCTACAGCAGGATGGAGGTATGACGGTGTACTACATGCCGTACAGCGCCCAAAACGGCAAGATGACGGCGTTCAAGCCCGGCTTCCGAATGATCGCGGGAGACCCGACAAACAAGCAGAACATCTACAAGCCCTCGATCTGCCACCGTTGCCTCGGAAACGGCGAGGGCTTTGCTCCGTGCGATAGCAAGGACACGGGCGAGCTCCCGACCAAGTACTGCCCTGGGGGTATCCGTGCTACGGTCATCTTCCCGTCCTGCTGGGATGGAAAGAACCTCGACTCTCCGGACCACAAGACCCATGTCACCTACTCCAACGGCGGTGGTCTCGGTAGCCCGAACTGTCCTTCAACTCACCCCGTTGCCATCCCCCAGGTGATGTACGAGGTTATGTGGGACACTGGGCGATACAAGAACGATGCTTGGTACGGAAGCGGCAAGCAGCCCTTCGTATACAGCTTCGGTGACTCGTAAGTTACCTTTGACTCGATCTTACACTTGATAAGGGGCTAACGTTGATGGCAGCACCGGATACGGCCAGCACGGAGACTACCTCTTCGGATGGAAGGACGATTCCTTGCAAAAGGCCATGGATGCTCTGCCAACAGGAAGGTGCGCTAACGCCAACTGCGGCGTTCTTAAGATTCAGCCCGCTGCGGACGCCATGAAGTGTAAGAAGGCCCAGCAAGTTGTCGAGGACGTTGGAGAGGCCGGGCAGTGGATCACTCAGCTTCCAGGAGGCGTTGACGTCTATTAAATACCTAGATATAACAAATTAGTGTTATAATTTAAGACGTAGTGTTTATTGATATGTTATCCATACTTATTAGGGGGAAGATGATCAGATCTCGTCGATTATGTAACACTCCCGCAAAGTCAAATGACCCAAAGTTACCCCTTTAAAAAAGAGCGAACCTTATAACGAAGTATTAAAAACTTAAATCGCTGTCTAGTGGGTACCTACCTATATATTTCCCTTATAAATTTGGGCAAAGAACAATTTTCTATGTTTCTACCTATGTTTCTACCTATGTTTCTATGTTATCATCCACCATGTATGACTATACAGCGCATCACCGAAGCCCGATGGCTGATCACATTCACTACTTCCAGGTGGAACCTAAGAAAAAAATTGTTATATTTAACGAAGATTCTTCCTTCTCGCCCTACGACCTACCCACGAGCAAACATCCGGCCCCGAAGAACACAGATGTCGTAGACTACTACAACCAGAAATATGTCGCCCGTGCCGCGTCCAGCCCCCTCACCCCCGAAGAGCTAGAGTCGGTCCGGGGTCACCTCGGAGACATTTTTCACCAACGCGCAACCATGTCATTGAGCATACGCTGGTCGTTTATGAGATGCTGGGCGCGAGATCTTGAAATGACACCGGCACCCCAGCATCAAGACAAGTTTATTATGCGCTCGGATCAAGCATTTTGCGACTGCGCCAATAAGCAGACGGCCATTTACTTCGTCGGCGGCAACGGTCACAGGCCCGACTATGTCGGCCACAGGTATGGCTATTCGGACCGTCGGCTAGGTTGTTACATTTACCGCATGTGGCATAAGTTACACGGGGGGCGGCCAAACCTCCAGCGACAATACTTCTTCGCTAAGGCGTTTCGCCTGCCAAAGGATGAGGCGCCGAACTGGACCGTTCCCGACCTCGTGGCTGCCCATCGCCGGCGGTGCGATGCGTTGGCGGCGCGTTTCGGGAGCGAGGCCGTCTGTCTGCGATGCCGGCCCAGTGCTTTTCCTATGCCGGTTCGGCCAGCGCGGACGTGGAGTCAACACAGCCTGTCCTTAGGCCATTTATTCCGCGCCGTCCTCCTCGTGACCGACGAGCACGTGTTGCCAGAAGAGTGTCCGATACAGCCAGTCCCGTTGATCAGCAATCCTTACGGGGGCTGGAAAGTCGCTATGTGGCTAGAGAAGATAATGCCCGAGTGTAGAGTGCTGATGGTGCGGACTGGGGACGACGCACATCTCAGCCGGCCCCTTTCATTCGAGAAGCTGGTTAGTGAAGCGAAGACGGTTCCGGTGGATTTGGGAGAGGAAAGGTTGGCTAAAGGGTTCGATGTTGTGCGGGTAAAGATTGACGTGGCAATGCGCTTCCTATTCGACCTGAAGGCCGAAGAGGTAGCTGCCATTCCAAGACTGCAAAGAATATCAGCCAGGCTCACTGAGGAACGTGAGGGAGCTTGCCATGATTGGGTAGAAAGTGTGCTGCGTCATGCCTCTCGTGAGGAAGTCGGAATCGACGGGAACCACCACACATGGGAGGCGGTGCGGCGGATGTGGGCTGAACGAGATGGGGACATCTTTAATCGTTGCTGCCAGAATGAGACTAAATTGTTGCCACTATACTCATGGTACGGGATGCCGTTCAGTCCACCAGATGAATGATCTCCAGAACGACGGTACCGAAATTAGTTAATATAGGAGATACTGTAAGACTGTCTCGTTGATGATAGCGAACATAGGTACCTAGGTAGTCCATCCAATCAAATTAATCCTGTTTTAAGGTACCTACATTTGCCGCGTCAAGGAGGTCTGAAGAGATCACAGTGAGAACTCTAAAGATTAGGTACGCTCAGGGTTTATAGGCTCCTAGGTACTAAGTAAGAGATACAAAATAGAGGTCATACAGTTGATGATATATCGAGCATGCATTTGCCCGACGAAAACATTGCCATAGGCCAAACTTCAAATATACGTGATGAGATGTACCTACCTAGGTAAATAGTAGTACTACATGTCCTAGTAGTGTCCTCGTCGCACATCATTGCACAGAATTAAAACACCTTGTAACTTCATAAGAGCCTTCATCGACCCCGTATACTGAATTCTCCTCATTTTCAATATTGTAAGACATGGTGTATTAATTGAAGCAGAAACACTGAGAGGTATGATGCTGTACGCATGCTTTGCTTAGATAGATACCTCCAGATAGGTACCTAGGTGAGACCTAGATCGTTAAAATAGGGAAAGGGAGGTTACACGGCAGACAGAAGATTTCTGTCGTCACGGTGCAAGTTTGCATTCACATTCCTACCTACCTTCACATAGATTTGTTATAAGGATTAGAAAACCAAGAATTACTAAAGTAGCCAACACATATTCACCCATTATGTGAGAAATATACACCTCCTAATAATCACATCGCAAGCTTAGTATTTGATTACCTAACAAATTTCTTAGGTCTATTCAAGATACGAAACAAAAAAAAGTCATCTTGCAACACGTCCAGGATGTACCCGAGGTTAGAGTCACTAAATCTAGTTCTGGTACGCACCCGCCCTTCATAGCAAATCTACCTAGACATACGCCCCGGGCTTTAGCTAACTTGACGAAAAAGATATTTCAGTTTATAATCACCATCACTCTGCTTATGATACTACCGCACTGTACCCTAAGTTTAACGACCACGAGGGGCCAAGGAGACTTAAATACCTCGAGGGGCCAAGGAGACTTGAATACCTCGAGACACCAACAGATATGGAAGCAAATGATGTCGATGTAATCCCAGCGCTTAACGATATGTCTATTATTGCAGAGACGGACACAAATAACCACGAAGATATAGAGATATCAGATATTCGAAGTAAGTATTTGATCATCACATACCTTTCCCCCCATCTTCATGCTACTACCTACAGTACCTAGTATTCACCACTGGGCAAAGAGGTTTAAGTAGCGACTACTTTTACTTTATCCCAACGAATAACTATGTATTAATTATCTGATCTATACCTAGGTACTCAAGTTGATTCGGTGTCTGGCCACCTCAAAGAAGACTTCGATCAGCTGCATTTTGATTCTTCTAGCGTGTCAACTTGCAACGACTCACTTTTCTCTGATCTGGCTTCTAATCCTAGCACCCAGGCATCCGAAATTGGAGATATGAATAATCAGCTTATCGGGCAATTCGTGACCTTGCTTCATAAAGATGAAAACCTGATGTCTGATATCTCAGCAGCTGTATCAAAAGAAGATATCGGGTTAGAAAAGATACGAAATAGATTTCGGAAACTCCTTAGACGATATGCAGGAGATCTCAAATCAGAAGCCCGCAGTGAAAGCCACGGGGCGGCTGTGGGGTTCATCAGTTCGTTTGCGACCAGCATTACCCAGGCAGTGTTCTCGGATATTTCCATGGGCGATCAAATCCATATTCCTGGCCCCATTCAAAAAAGCCCTAATAGTCGAGATAAAGTGAACGATTACTTGCAGAATCGACTCGGTGATGTCAAACTCATTGAATCTTATGATGATAGTGATATGGACTCTTTAGATGAGGACGGTGAAGAAAATCTTTGTGATGATTCACCATCACATATCGGTCAATTGGAACAATTTATTATAGGTACCATCGCCTACAAAACCCTGTGTCGACGAATTCACGAGTTTGTCTATCCTAGCCTGAGATCAAAACTTCGAAACCTCTTGGAATTGTGGTCAAGGCACGACCATAAATACCATGCCTATGTGGCTCGATATAGGCTTTCAGACCTAGCAGCGGAATTACAATATATCGACCCTCATGAGATCCAATTTGTTACCGCCAAGAAATTTAACTACGTCGGTCGCTTTCAAGGCATGGTAGAAAATTGGACTAGGGAACGTTGGGATTGGTCTCCATTGCCCCGATATATGACGCTTAAGGATGGGGAAGCAGAAATGCGATGGGAATGCGTGAGTATCCTGCTAATCATATATGCACTCAGACATTACTATCCACAACTTCAATACTAATCACAACTACCTATTCTAGACATGCGGTGAAATGAGACATGCAGGAGTTCCGCTAGCTTTTATCAAGCGCCTACAGCCAATAATCCGCAGTCTCCCTCAAACTGCCCAATTTTCTACGTCCGCATTTCACGGAGGTTCGAGCGGAGTGGCTAGCACAAGTAATAATCCCAGCCAAGGAAACTCCTCTCAGAATAAGCAAATATATCAGCGGTCAGCTAGCTCACCATCGAACAATGCGACCAAATCAGGGTCACAACGTCAAATTGCCGTTTCCAATACAATCCCTCTAAGTCACCATATTCTTCTCGTCGTTCAAAAAGGCGTAGATTATAAGATTGCACAAATAGGCGTCAGTGGTCTTCGCTGCCAAGAGTTTTTCCGTACACTAAGGGACGACTATTATCGCCTTCGAGGGTTCATCAGAGTCTGGTTTAGTATCTGGAGATACTCCCACTGTGATTTTTATATGGCAAGTATTCTTCCCTAACTCATAGAATAACTTTTGGTTATACCTGAAAGGAATGGCCTATACTGAAAATAGGTTTAATGGGTATCATTGGCTAATACATAATCTTCGAGGCTTAGTGTGAGAAATTTGATGACCATCAATTCACTCCGAAACAGAGAAACTCATATCCAAAGACCACGGACACTGACTATGAATTCAAGCCGAGGCCAATGGACTTTATCCCGCCAATCAGCGAGCACGAGTTCACCAAACGCTTTTATGCATGCTACAATCCTCGGTCCCTAAGCCACTGGTTTCACAAGTGTAAAACACTAGGATATCACTCTTATGACGTCCTAGATCTCTTGCCGAAGAAAAAGATGAAATTAGAAGAGGCAGGAAACAAGAGAGAGTTCTTTTGGGGGATTTACGCTCGTGAGATAATTAGCCTCCGATGGGTGCTAGCTTACAACGTTGTTTGCGTCACTCCGACAATTGTTTACTTCTTCCTCAGCATTCTCCCCGAGGGATACGCAACCGATCTGCAAAACCCGTCAGTTCCGTTCACGATGATGCTTGGGTTGTTGTCTTTGTTTTGGGCCACTTTCCTCAGCAGTTTGCAATTCGGAAGATCGACTATCTGACCTTACTTCTCCTTCGATACTATCCGAGGGGTATACTCGCGGAGCACCCTAGTTCCTTTTTCAAAAAGTAAATTGCGATATGATACGCCACATCTTCTTTCTGCGGATGCTATTCGTCGCCTCAATTAAGCAGGATAGGATAAACCCCTCGAACAGAATGTGCTGTTACCGACCATTCCGGGTCGCATTTCAAGCCACAAATCTCGTCCGCCTTAGTAAGTATCTACTTGGTTCCTACCTAGTACCTATCTCTTTTCATGTTATCTGGTATTTTTGAGGCAATAGGAAGTCAATGGAACCATTCACTACCTAGTTCATTAAAACTACAATCAAGCCTCACTATTGGGAGTCTAGTTCGGTAGCGGGACATCCCTGACTAGCCTTGGCATTGATCGTGGTCGTATCTCTATGTCTTACATAAGCCCTACAGCACGAAAGATTCCGCATTTATCGCTGCCTGGTGTGGCTGACCTGTCAGCCAAGCTCAACATGCATATAAACTCGATTCAGCTTGGAGAAAATCTTCAACAACCACGATCCCAAATTAGCTAAGCGCGTGATCATCACGGACTATTCGCAAGGGTTTGGTAGTATCCAAATGGGAGCCGCCGCGGAGTCATACATGCTAAATGGGCTGTGCATCGCTGGGCAGGCATGCATGTGTGCTGAATTAGGGAGGTATTGGTTGCGCTCAGCGCCTAGTCGCAGGGATCATGATTGGACGCTATACTCTTAGGAGATATCAGCACTTCGTCTTACAAGAAGAGATTCCCCTCCTATTCTATGAGAATGTTCGCAGGAAACGCTGTTTACGCCTTAATAGCACGGGCTACTAGGCTAGGAGGAATTGTCGGGTCGACTTCATTCAAAGGTTCAACAGACGACGTGGAGGACTGCACCAACGCTTCTACAGGGCAATGAGGATTTCGTCGCACAGTAGTCTTGACTCTACAACAGAAGACATAGAAGATGTAGCGGAATTCAATCAGGAGGCAGCCAGCCAAGCTAAACCGCTCCTCGCGCGAGAGGATGGCGAGGCGGGCTTCGAGTACGCCAAGGTCGAGATGCTCTCCAAATACATCCCGGAGCTGGACGACAAAAACCCTCGAGCCATCACCCTTCGCGTGAAAATGGCAAAGCGGGGTACGATGCTGAGGTTGCAATTGGCGAGTGCATTATTCGTCGTCGCGGCCAGCTTTGCGGTGACAATTTGGTCGATCACGGTCTTCTCGCCCAATTCTCAAGGTGTAGGCACGTTTTTCGCCGGAAACTGCACTAGGGTGAGTAGGCTGAACAGCGGCATCCACGCCGTGATGAACATCTTCTCCGGCATCCTTCTAAGCTCGGGGAACTATTGCATGCAGCTACTCGTCTCACCAAGTCGGGATGAGATAGACGAGGCGCATTCGAAGGGGATATCATTGCGGATCGGCGTCCCGAATGTGAGGAATCTCCGGCACGTGGATCGTAAAAGAGTCGTGGGGTGGTTTTGCATCGGTATAATCGCAACGCTTTTACACTTTTTGTAAGTCGCCTGTGGACGCTCTCAAAGTTCTTACAATTAATATGCCTTCACAGTTGGAACTCGAGCATATTCACATCACTGCCCGTAGTATCGATCCCGCGAGCCATAGCGACGAGTGACTTCCAGACAGCGGCGGATAATTGGACGACTAGCAACCCCTTGCCACCTCGATGGTGGTGGGGATTCCCTCCATCGAATCGATGGGGTGATGCGACATATGACCTATCCCCTGTTTACAGCATGAAGGATCAGGCAGCGACCTTGATCCGGCTAGAGCCTCGAGAATGTATCGATGAGTACATAGACCCATTGAAATCCACCCGGTCTGTCATGGTCGTCGCGCGGAATATGACAAGTGCTCAGAACAATGGCTCCTCGTTGTTGGACGGATGGGAAGGAGGATGGGATTACTGGGATGCGGCTCAGTACTGGTTGTGCTCTGCGTACGACTCAGGGTATTACACCAAATTCTGCGATCGAGCGTGGGCCGACAGCCTTGTTGGTGACTGGGTAGTGGGCGTTGGGGGCAAACCCGTGGGACTCCCGAATGTCCTAGTCGATTATTGCTTAGTAAGCGCAGAGGGCGACAATGAGGATAGATGCGGATTACACTACAGCGTTTACATATTGGCCATTATCTGCGTTTGCACCTCCCTAGAGTGCTTGCTCGTTTTCTGGACAGGCAGACACTTCCGCCAAAACAAAGAGGTCGGTGAGGCGAAAAGACGGCGGCAGACCTTGGTCACCATGGGAGACGCAATCGCCGATTTCTTATATGAACCTGATTACTGCATCGATGGTGTATCAGAGGGGTCCAAAGCTACTTATCAAGTTCGTGTCGCGAATTGGCTGGGGCGCCGACAATCCTGGTTATCGGCAGTCAGCGCCAAGACATGGATTACTTCATCCATTCTGTGAGTCAAGCCGCAATTTCCGTTATATCTTCCAAGGAATTTCACGCTGACAAGGCAAATGATATAGGTTTACTATCGGGCTAGTGCTGCCTTCCATCCTCATCGGCCAATACGCCAGTCACCTGAGTAGTGTAGGGGTGAACATGTCTCCATCCGCAATTTGGGGGTCGGGCTTCAAGGCCAGTTCGGCAATGATAGGCCATTCGTTCTGGCAGACTACCAATAAAGGTGCGGACCTTATGGGGAATATTCTTGTTGCGAACAGTCCCCAGGTCATCGTGAGCTTCATCTACCTCTTCTTCAACAGCATCTTTACTAGGCAGCTTGTGGCGGATGAATGGACACGCTTCGTTCGCGACGACGGAAAGAAGACCCTCCGGGTAACCTCGCCTGTCGGATTGCAGCGATCTTCGTACTTCCTTTCGTTACCGTTGAAGTATTCGATTTTTCTCGTCACTGGCTCAATTGCACTCCACTGGTTCATCTCGCAGGGCATATTCCTCGTTCAGACACGGTCATTCGGCGCCGGCCCTCTTGGAGAGTGGCACCCTGAGTTTGATGTGTCAGCCAGGGGGTACACGGTGTTAGGCATCATATTGGCCATCGCCTTAGGGGCCATCCTAGTGCTAGGCCTTATGATCAATAGTTTTGCAAGGAGTTTTCGGGACATACCCCAAGGTTTTCAACTACTTGGAATGAGCAGTGCTGGCATTGGCTTGATGTGCCAGCGGCCAACGGACGATACAGACGCACATTTGTTCCCTGTTAGCATTGGTGTTGTGCCTGACCAAGATGCTAGCACCGCGGGCGCTCAGGGAAGGCTTACATTCTCGACATATATTGGACTTCAGCGCCCGAAGACGGGGTATTGGTACTTACAACCTATCTTGGTGGAAGAGAAAAGGGGAGCAACAGGTGGACTATCGCAAGCCAAGGAAAAGATCGGCATATTTGTGGCTAAGCTAAAGGAGAAATCAGATAGAGAGCACGACGCATCCTTGATAGCCTCGGATGCAAACGACTAGGTAGATAAAATCTCATCATCTAAGATTCTCTAAGCCATCTAATAAAATAGCAAGGCTATAATAAAAAGATTTATTCGATTGTGCGTGGCTGATAGTACACTGGTTCGTGACGCTTTCCAGTGCCCTCGACACGGAGCCTACCTAGGTATTACACCGAGATACGACACGTCACACGTTGTTTCTGCAGGTACTATTGGTCACTCTCAAGTGAAGTCCTTTTCTGTATGGAAATCAAGGAGCTTGGCTGCCTGTAAAAAGTACCTCAAGGCTCAGGTACGAACTATGTATTAGTCAGTCCGTCTTGGCTCAGCCACTCAATAAAAGCAAGGTTACAACACCTACTACCAGCTTCGAAATCAATGAATGTCCAACCCATCAATCTACTTCTACCCAATATAATTATTCACCACTATATATGAGGCAGTCGTTTGGATACTACGTGAAAATCATACTCCATTCCTAAATGGATAATGACAGGGCCACCACCGTTGTTTCGCTCCCTGAGCCTACCCCTTTCTTCCCACGTATACCACCGGGTAATCCGAATCCTAAAATTAACTATGTGAAGGAAATAGCTCAAGAGGCATCCAAAAGAGTTCATGCCTACAAACCAGATCATGCGACTGTCAATAGATTGTCGAATGCTCTCTGTGAGCTTTTGGGAGCATTAACGCTTGACCCGGAGACTGCGTCTCAAATGGACCACAATGTGGTGGCATTCATACACAAACAGAGGAGGTGAGCTGCCCAGCTCACACAGACCTTAGCCAAGAAGGGGTATGCTAGAAAAGCTAACAGTATAATATAGAGCGATTGCCGCGTCCTTCAAAGATATATATGCGCCAAGATCCCGATGGGCAGCCAAAATACCGAATTTTGAACGCGACTATTCAGTTCCAACGCATAATAACGCTGAGCTCCAAAAGCACTCCAAAGACCTTGATCCGGCTGATAACCCATTCGAAAACCGCGAAGGTTTGAATCCCATTGAAACAAAACAATATCAGCAATTCATCTCTACGAACCCGTGTTTTTGCTGGCTTTTGGATTGTCTACAGAGAGAAGTAAGGTTCTCGACTACAGAAGCATATATTATAGATGAGATCAGGGACCAGATACGATCGGGAATTACATCAATGGAGCCTACGATCCAAGCCGAACGTCCTCGTTTCGTTAAAGTCGCCTATATGCTTGATTGGGATATCTTAAAGTTTCTCCGTACCCAGGAATACGAATTACCTGATGCTGACGCCATTGCTAACGCCATTACTTTGACGGGCTCTACTACACAAGCACAAGCTCTCAGCTGTTGTGATTATTTGGTTCAAATGTGGCCCCACACAGGACATCACACCCTCAAATGCCTCCAAGGCGCATTGCGAAATGATGGAGATTATGAGGAGTCATGTCAGTGGATTTACTTGCTAGCACTCTCAGCATCTATTGATGAAGATTCTTATTAATTCACAGTCGTTTCGCCGAGCTCCCTTTCAATCTCGATTAAAGTATACGACTCTTCGGTTTCTGTAAAAGTCTCAGGAGTCAATACAGAGCTTGTGGTTGAGATAGGGGAACAACTTGCTTGGCTTGGCGCTGCTTTGCAACCTTTGTCCTCTGGTAGCGGGGTTAGCTGCTGTGCTCCAGCTGTGTCGTTTGATGTTCTAGAGCAAGTAACGAATTTTGCTGTGCGTTACAAAAACGAAAACCACATATTCGAACACGGTGAATCAGGACAGGAACCGAATGGACGATGTTGGCATAACTTATTCGCTAATACTATGGTTGTCCGAGGCTATCCCATTAATAAAAGACATCCAAAAGACACAGGAATGGAGTCCTCACTTGAAATGCTAGTGGCATTAACAGGATCACGATATATCGACACATTTAAGTCTAAGGTCTTCATTAAGGGATTTTCCACCATGTTGATACCAACTAAGCGACTAGACGACATCCTCATCTGGCACCTGGTTCAAAGTGATAACCCCAGTCAACGAATTTCGTACCTTGATTGTAATATTAAGCACGTGGATGTTAAGATCGAAGACCTGAAACGATATCGCCACGTTTTAGGATGGTGTTCCGATGCGATTTCTATTGTTGGTACGTTTACTGTCTTTCTACCTAGGTAGACAAGCTATCAAGCTGACTTCATTCATTAGGAACAACTCAGGCGAAATATGATATCAAAACGTCCGGGCTTTCTCGCCCTCACTCTCACTATACCTGGGAAAAAGCCGAGATTTCAGGTGGACAATTTGTCACGGGAACAGCAGTTATCAGCTTAGGCAATAGAGAAAGACCAGTCCACATCTCTAGATCTGGTTACCCCACCAAGCTTCAATGGATATCATCTCAGTTTTTTGTTCTGTGGGATGAGGGAGAGAAGAGAGGGTGGCTAGTAAACGGAGCCAGTGTTTTGCTCCATATTTTACGAAGTTCTCTGATACATAGTCGGCAAAAGCTTCAATCTGCGTGGCTCTTGGACCCAAGCGCGTTGCAAGATGCAGACGGCGAACCAAGGTCTAACTCAGCTCTTAAGGTTCTACTCGATGAGCAGAATCGTGACCTGCGACTTTTCATAGATAGGACTGAAGTATATGACGAAGAAACCAAGGACCAGCATGTGAGCCGCTTGGTGTCGACGAAAAAGACGAGATACTACCGGCTAGAAGATCGAGTAGAACACATCTATAACATTTTAGAAAAGTTGATAGATCATCAGGTTGATGTTGAGGGACGATCTGGATGGAATATCAAAATTCGGCCACGCAGACAACTTGAAGGGTGGGACTTCAATGATCTAGCTATGGATGGAGATCCGTTCCATCCTCGGGTTTCCCACCTTCAGACTATTGGGAAAGGATGGGTTGATTTCATTGGAGCCCTGCACGCAGTAACTTTATTTGGGCGAGGGTTTGGGGAGTTGATTCGACCACAGTCTAGTAAAGGGAAAGAAAGGCCTTGCCCCATGTGGTCCACAGTACCAAGTAATAAGTACTATCTTACTGCTTGCGTCTTGGATCTACAAGAGATCATGCAACGTGACGGAGACCCAAATTCTAACCCAAGAAGGCTATGCGAAAATGTTGTCTGGTATATGAAGCAAGCAACATTTGGTCTCTGTCCTTGTACTGTGGGGAGGACGCAGAAGCATCATGACCCAGTCCAGATCCTATTTCCGTTGAATTTCTGGGAAAACTTTAAAAGAAAACCCCAAGTTGGCTTAGAAAGCCAAGGTGCAGTTATTTTCGGTCATAACATAAGTTTCAGCTGGCATTGGGAGGACTATGGTCCCATGAGGAGCGACCTACGAACGCTACGTCCGAGCATAGAAAACCGTGGTTTCCGGGACCTACTCTTATCGAAGTCCAAAGGAGCAAAAGTATCCCGTGCTAGAACATAGATCTCAAACATTATGGTATTCTCAGCCACGGCTTTATCAAAAATGAGTACCTCGCCTATTTCCCATCCCTCGAAATCGGTTCTACACGTATCTGTCTCTTAATCTCAGCCCTCCTACGCTCCTTCCTGGCCTCCTCGGAGCTGATCCCGATCCCTAGTCCGTGTCCGATACTCATTTGCCTCGCCCTTTCCAACAAATTCTTAACTTTCGGCATCGGCGACGCGGTCCCCTCCTTTTCCTTGTCCTTTCCCTTCTCTCCTTCCCTTTCTTTTTCTTTTTGTTTCTCTTTCTCCTTTTCCCTTTCCCTCTCCCTCTCCCGATGCATCGCCAACCCCTCCGGGATCCCCGCCCCCGCCACCGTCGAGCTCCTCCTCAAACTCTTCGTGAACCCGAACCCCGGCAGACTCGACACCCGGTTCAATTTCTTGATCACACTAACCCCACCACTCGCCAACGCCCCTTCCCTATCCTCACCCGCATCCCCACCCCTCCTCTGCGTCGGATTCGACAACCCCCTCTGCAGCATCGGCGCTGGAGCGGGAGCAGGCGCAGGCGGGAACGGCGTCTTGACGTACGCGTCCGCGATAGGGCGTTCGCTGAGCTTCAGCGGCGGCGGCGGCGCGCTGCGTTTGCTGTTCGCCCTTGCCCTCTTGAAGCCCTCGCCCGGCCCCGCGAACGCGACTCTCGCCCCGGAACCAGATCCAGATCCAGAGCCAGATCCTGAAGCGCTGCTCGTGTGTTGGGACGAGCTCGCACCTACTGAACTATCTTCCGCGAAAGCGATGGAAGACGGGGATTTAGGTCTAATCGGAATTTGATTTTCCAGATCCCGTGATTGGGTCTGTGTCTGGGATTGAGCCGGAGTATGCGTCTGCGTCGGGTACGGCGTCAACGGACTAAGCGAAACCGCCCCACGCAAATCCACATGCCGCGAAACGCTCAAGTCAGGGTCCGACGGGAAGGCCGTCGGGGGATGTATCACGGCGCCGCTGATCGGGCTCCCAGGGTCGCTATACCGGCCGCCGATCTGCTCGACCTGGGAGTGCGGCGAGGCCAATCTCGCCGCGGCTAGATCCCCCGACGAGTGCGCTGTGTGGGTTCCCGCGTACACGAAATTCCGGTTTAGGGTTTTCTGCCCGGCGTTGCTTTCCGTGTTACTCGGACTTAGGCTGAGGATTAGGTCGCCGGTTGTGGGGGAGGAGATGCGCTTGGAGCCCTCCTCGGAGATCGCGGGGGAGTGGGGGAAGCTGTGTTGAGAGGTAGGGGAGAGCGGCGAGACTTCGTATTGGTCGTGGTTTATGACCATAGGGTTCCCGGATAAGGGAGCTGAGACCGGGCTTACGATATTGAGATCTTGGGATTGGGTAGTCAAGATCGTGGGAGCTGGGTAGATTGGTTGCGGAGCAGCTATTTCGAGCGACTTTTTCTGTGGGTTTAATGGTAGAGGGACTGATGTGACTACTTGCGAATGAACCAAAGCCATTCCGGCTTCGTTGACGATGCCTGTCGGACTTGGATTTACGTTTTCATGTTTAACCTGGCCTATAGACAATGGAGGTTTCGAATTCGGATCTCGTTTAGCGGTCTCGTCAGGGCTTTCGCAGTGGGTGGTGTTCGAATCTGGCCGTGGCGGGAGTGCTCTATTGACGTAGTCCGGCAATGCTGCCGGCGGTGGGTAGTTTTGTGGCTTTCTAGCAGCTGACGCGGTTCTTCGTGGCTTGCTGCCATTTTCTTGGCCTACTAGAGTATGAGATGAGGCCATCCCGGTAGTATATCAATTTCTATCATATCCTATCGGATTCCGTAATTTTAGATGAGAAGCCGTAAATGCCGGGCCTCCCGTGCATCCAGCAGCTCATCTCTCGTCTCGACGCCAACACAAAGGACCTGAAAATTCAGGGTACCCTTTTTGTTTTCGGTCCAAACCGCGCGTTCCACCTCCAAACCTCTTTGTCACTTGGATTTCGAACAAAGAAATTTAGTTGGGGACCACGCCACGAAAATAAGTTTGCTCAGTAAGGAAAAATCGAAAGGCGCAAATATTTCTTAACATTTTCGCGTTGCTTGCTTCATAGTATCCATTGGTGGAGAGCTGTAATAGAACTAGGGCGAGCGGATAGGTCCTAGGGCAGGTAAGAAGCTATTTTAACTAGCGGACGTTAGCTGTATAGCAATATCGTACCTGTGATGCGTTTCCTTAGTAAGATGACTCGAGTGCTCGTCGTTGTGGTGGGAGTTTTTAGGGGGCGGGAGAAGACATCCGGAGAGTCGATTGACGCTCTAGACTAACTTAGTGCAATCGAGGATGTTGACATGAGACGAACACTTGGTCCGACGCTGTTCAAAATGTGCTCCTAGTTAGGTATTGTATATCTGACAAGGCTCTTAGACGGAGCAACATATATTATAGTCGATACCCGTCCGGTACGATGTGATGTGAACTATGAAAAACTCCACTCTCCCTCCCCCTTTTTAAAGTCCGAAATGAACCTCAATTGGAGACGCCGGCTTGATGCACACCTACAACTATAAATCAATCCATCTTTGAGTGTGTAATAAAAAGAAACCACCTCGTAACTGAAAATATGTGGGAGAACTACCAAGTATGAGAGCTCATAAGCTCATGCTGCCGCCGTATGCCCCTCCGGGATGAATGTCCGATAAATCCTTTAGACACGTTGAATAGCGTTGCTATTCTACGATTTCATTTCATCCCATGTCGCGTTATGTCGGATCATCTTCCATTTCCCTTTCCTTTTCCCTTACCCTTTGCCTTGCCCCCTTTAGCAGCAACAGCCTCGGGCTTGGAATAGAAGCTTGCTTCATCGTTAGCAAACAACTCCTGGTCACCCTTGCCGCCCATTTCCATAAACTCCTTTGTGCCTCTCTGATCCGCAGGTCGGGGTTCCGCTGCAGGTGTCTTGCTTTTGTCCGCCGTCGGGTTCTTATTGAACACCTTGACTGGACTCTTCTTTGCATTTGGAACAGGGATTTTGTTCGCAACTTGCACCGAGTTGATAGAGCTAAGCAGCGTTCGCTCGCGAACTGCCCCTCTTCGTTGGACCTCGAGGCCTCCGATGCCTGCCACTAGGCCATCTGTACTGTCATTCACACCCAACGTCTTCTCAGTGATCCACGGGTGTGTAAGGCATTGATCAATTGTAAAGCGCTTCTCTGGCTCGACCATCAACATACGGTCGATGAGGTCCACTATAATACCACCATTAGTTTGTAAAGCAAAGTACGAGTGGAAAGGTGCGAATTCGGAATGGTGACTCACAGGCTGGGTCCCCTACCGAATCCCAGTAAGGGGAAGGGTAATCAAAGCGGCCGCTCTTGATTTGCTGCGAAAGCGTATAAGGAAATTCCCGACTATACAGTTCGTCCGAGAAAGGTGGGAAACCGCAAAGACAGATATATAGCACTACACCAAGGGACCAAATATCGACGGCCTTAGTATATTTCCTGTGTTTCACCTCTGCCAATATTTCCGGGGCGACATAGCTTGGTGTGCCGCAGAGAGTCGTCGTGAATGACTCCTCCCCGATGATTTTAGCGAGTCCAAAATCAGCGAGCTTGACGTGGAGATCCTTGTCTGTCAGCAAGATATTCTCAGGCTTGACATCTCGGTGAACGATGTTGCGATCATGCTATTCCAACTATTAGTTACATAAGGTTAGGTAAAGACAAATAGACATACCAAGTATTTGATACCCTGGAACAATTGGATGAAAAGTTTCCTCGTTTCGGCCTCAGTCAGCTTCTGCTTCATCACGATGTAGTTGAACAATTCGCCTTCAGGAGCGAGTTCCAGAACTAGGTACACCGCATTCTTCTCGTTAAAGGTGTCCTTCAAACAAAGCACGTTAGGATGGCTGACACCCATCAACACTGCAATCTCCTGTTGCAGGCCATCCGTCTTGGACTTCTCGTCCATACCGGGGTTCTTGGTGAAAATCTTGACGGCATAACGTTGACCGGTAGATTTCTCGACGCATAGGTATACTTCTGCGAAGTGACCTTTGCCCAAGCGGTCAAGCAGGGTGTACTGCTGCAGGAAGGCGCTGGAAGATCGGCTTCGCGGGTAGCGGAATATAAATCGAGCCCTGTCCATAACTGCAATCTCGTCTTGTTCTTGCAACTCGCGACGTTTATTTCTTCCGACGATAGCCTCGTTCACAAAAGTCCCATTGCTAGACAAGTCTTCAATAATAGCGATCGAGTCATCGCTATTATTCTCAGTAAATATCAAGCAGTGTCGGTTAGAAACCATTGGGTCATCCACGATGACGTCTACCAAAGTCAGCATGGACCTAAATTTTTGGGAATGCTGGGATGATAAATGTCGGGAACATACCGCACTCGGGGTGTCGTCCAATCAGGTATCCGCCGGACGGGGCGCCCTTGACCTTGGACTTCTCGAAGCTTTCTTCCTGTTTCAAGGCTCCGGCGCCCGACTGCTTCTTGACTAATGTGCTCGCGGATTCGTCTGAGTTTGGACAAGTAGAACGTTTTTTCAAAACTACACACCTCCCACCATACATGGTATTAAGCGGGAAGAGATAGCCCCATACACCCTCTTTCTCTTCATCCTCAACCTCGTCGGACAGAGCGGCGTTTCCGTCGACGTATTGAGATGTAGGAAAAGCCTGGGTGTCTTGTAGCGGAGATGAAAAGGCCTGTGCTTGGGAAATGGTCTCTTCGGGAGTGCGATGAGTCACTTGACTAGGTCTTCCGTCTGGAGGTTCGGCTGTTGCTTCCTTATATATGCCATCCTCCTTATATATGCCGTCGCTTTCGGTTTGATGTGTGACTGGCGAGGGTAGGTTTTGTTTGTTGGTGATGACGGGAGTTTTTAATTGCTCGGCATTCTCATTCTTTTGCGATAGTCGGCCGGATCGACGAGGTTTCTTCGCAAGGTCATTATCAGTCTTAGAGGGAGGAGATTCCTATGAAGATACATTAATCATCCGATATAAACCAATGAGGATCGCAGCAAGTACCCGTCCTCTTTTGAGCTGGCTCTTCTCGCGTGGAGCCATGGTTGGCTGCCTGCCTGAAGCGAGGACGCTGGGATATTTTTATTTGTGGCAAAATTATAGAGAGGGAAAAGAGGAACAAGGGAACAAGGCAATTTATTACGTCTAACGCGATATTGTATTACAGCGAAATGCGGGACGACGTTTCAAATTTGGACGAGAGAAGGGGAAAAAAGCGTGGATGAACTGAATAGAAAATTGTTTTGGTTGTTGGTAGTTCGAAAAGCTTATTACGGAAGAGACCCCAACTCGTAGATATGGATATACATGGTCTACACTAATAAGGGTCGCAAGGTCGATCCAACTTGACCACCAGAACCACTCGACAACGGGATTGGCGGTCGCAGGGTTACGAGGGATCCCCGGAGACTTCCAGCACTATCATTACCGACCTTCACCTGATATATATTTAGTCACCAAAAAGCCATTATTAATCGCCGTTGAAGGAATTAAAATGAACAGAGTGGTTTTCCGCGTGATTATAAGTGCTATTACTAGACAAAATTTCACAAAAGGCATAGAAATTCTCAAACTTTATCATTGGCAGCTGATAGTGCTCGAGGTCATCCCCAGTTTCCTGAAGCTAAAGTTGGGTTACTGCAGCTGTAATCGGTAAGTGGGGATAATGGATGCTTGCCGCGGTCTCCTGGATCGTTATAGGGCTGTGCAATAATTTACAAGCTCTAATTGTCGTACCTTGTAGAAGCTCCACCCCGTTGTGCTCTGAGATTCCGTCATACTTTCCTATTCCCCATCGATCCTCCTTTCCTATGGAACCTGATCATCCTTAGCTATGCAACAAGAAACTTTCTTTCCTAGCTTATTAAATAGTTGAATATCACCTGTCAAAACAATTATGTAAAAATCTATTGACATTAAAAACGTATAGCTGTCGGAGTTGATTATTGCTTCTAATTTCATGTGAGGCTTAGCACAGGTCACACGCAATTTTGCTTTCGCACACTGGAGCTTCAGGTGATAACCAGTAAAGAGCACCTGCAACACCTCACATGCTTTAACATTGCTCAACATTCACCAGATTACACGTTCCATGAATAATGTCAAATATATAGCATAAGCATCATATTTTGCCCGTAAGATAGGTATCACTATTCATCACTATATATAAGATATTTGCAGTGATGAGACACGATGCATCTAAGTAGATAGGTACATATTACACAGATTTTCATAAAATCTGAAAATAACGACTGTTCATACGGTAGTCACTAGAAGCCAAGGAAACGTTCACAAATCGTACTTGAAGCTGATCCAAAAGCTCACTTGTGGTATTTCCTCCAAGCGTACTAAACTCACACCTAACTACTACCAACGTTATACACGATTAAAATTATAAGTGTATTAGTACATGTCTGTCCTCGCCAATGCACTCCTTGCCCAGGTTCCAAAGCTATGTCCTAGTGTCATGGCTAGGAAAGCCGGCCTGGTATTTTCAACTGCTGTTTAAAAATTGGTGCGGACGTCACAACGCAACAAGAGGCTCAGGTCCACTTTGGTATTCTCCGTGCTATGCTCCATAACGCCTGGGACGAAGGAGATTCACAAACCCCTTTCAACCCGAAATCTCAAAAAATACTCTTTACCAATGTCATGTTTAATGCAACCCCTGCTATCATCATATAGATTTATTTTCATCAGTTCGTGGAGTAAGAATCGTCATAGAGCCGATCGTACAGCGAGGCGGGGGAGGTGGTGTCATGGATCTTAATGGTGAACAGAGGATCGATGAGCGACAGAAAGACGGTAAGGCCGTGGAGAGATCCAAATGAGGTATCTGGAAGAAGGAGCGATTCGATCGCCGTTTCTACCGTCCGGAAGTGGATGATGAGGAATTTGACCCTGTAATATTCGACTTCCGTCGACTGAGCCGATTCTTCTGCGTGAACGACGAGGAGGGGGATGAGGACGAGAGAGAGGCGTTCGACTTCCGCCGTTTCTACCGTTCAGGAATAGGTGACTTCGCCAGCCGTCCGCCGGCGCTGATGCGTTTCTGCAATCGTGCGTCCTTATCGCGTTGGAGTCGCTCACTCGGGCTCGGACTAAGACTGCCCGGCATTGACACGCCCGATGCCTCGATAGCAGCATTCCGGCCACGTTTTTGTTCGATATACATCTGGGCGCTCCGACTTAGCGGAAAGGCAGGCATAATTGCCGGTATTTCGGCCCCGTTCTGTATCAACATTTCCGCCACTGGAAACGGAATAACCCGCGAATCAGTCTCCGGTCTTCCCGTCACAGGAGTAGTTGGCGATGGAGATGCTGGGTCAGCCGCTGCAAGAGCTAGGAAAATCGGGTGAGTCCCGCGACTCTTATCCAGGGTATTAGGATTGGCCTTTAGCGCTAGTGCGTATATGACTTGCTGGATCTCGTTGCGCTTTATAGCCGCAAGGAGGGTTTCATCAGCGGTCGGATATCGCGAAAGAGTGGCTGATATCGGCTCTACATAGGCTCTATCCACGTATTTCGCCGTTATGAATTTCAAGCGTTGTTCCCGCGTGGCTTGCGGGCCTGGCTTTAGATTCGGATCAAGCTTTGCCTCCCAGACCATATTTGAAACTCTGTTCCCAACGAGAAGTAATAACTCGATAATATCGGGTGTGAATGACGTGATGTCGAGTGTGAGCGATCGCACTTTGCTGATGTGCGTTCCAAGAGACCGATGAATACCGCTGCACTCAATGCAGAGAATAATAGCCAAATTAATTGAAACCCATTCGACCTTAGACCCGCTGCCACAGTCGGCGCACCAACAATTGCCCTGGTCGTTGTCGCGTAGCATCTGGAGGAGCTTGTCTGGATGTTCATCGTAGCTACTGCTTGGCGCTCGTGCATTTGCAGGTCGCGCCCCGACTGTGGTACGGCGAGATGGAGGGGCAGAGCTAGCATTGGTATGAGAACCGTGATGGGAGCCGTGATTCAAAGAGACGCTCTTTCCAGTCAGGATCGAACCAATATCGCGCTTAAGGCTAGTAGTTGACTCCCCTGGAGACAAAGGCTTCTCTTTAAGACCGCGACCTTCAACCGCGCTTTGGAGGGCATTGTTGATAGAAAGTATCCAGCTGTTCATGTCCTCGCCTGAAGTTGCTTGATATACTCTCTTATATTGTGGTGTAATTACTTCGAAGCAGAATCTTCGTTCGGCATTTCTCGCCTCCCGAACAGACGCCATGCGAAGGTCGATGGGGTCCATGTGGAGATCGAGCTTCTGCTTCCAGTTACTGTACTCTGACAGTTTGCCTTGGTCTAGGACAACCCAGAATCTGCGAATATGCATGTTAGTGGATGAAAATATACGAAATTAAGATCGATTTTACGTACTTGTGCCAGCCCTGCTTATTTAAATTGAGAGGGTCCACATGTGTACCTGGCCGATTGAGAGCCCAAAGAAGGCCTTCCTTCCGATGCGTCGAATTTTTATCGGCAATAGCCAGTTGGCTAAAGTCTCGCTCTTCCAAATCACGTATCCCTTTGAATTTAGACGTTTGTGCAGGGCTATGTAGAGACGCATGCCCTACGCTTCCTGGAGATCTCGAGAGGTCGGTGCCTGTTGAAGCCATAGCCCCTGAATTTCCCGTAGGTATCGGTTTGAGTTGAGAGCTGGTGCTATCCGCTCGACCCAGTTCCGAATCAGAGGTATGCTGGTTGCCATTCGCGTTTGGATTGACGGTTGTGTGAACTGTCGTAGACACACCCTCTGGTTCGTTATACTGAAGATTGCTCTTCTCTAGCACACGTCTCTTTTCCTCCCTTTCGCGTCTTTGGTATTGGAACTCCTTGTCGGCTTCTTGCACCTCATTTGCTAGAGCTTCGAGCTGCGGTAACAAATTTTCAATTCTCTGGGCAGTAGCTAGAAAGCCCCGTGCTTGGATGTCAGCGTATTTGGTTAGATGCGACAAGACTTCCTGCTCCTTGCGACCGCCGTGGAGATCCTGCATAAATGAGGAATAATCAAAACGTTTGAGCTCAAAATTTCTCCTTTTTGTCTGGTAT
The DNA here is from genome assembly GCA_022496965.1 of Annulohypoxylon nitens. Classification (NCBI taxonomy): domain Eukaryota; kingdom Fungi; phylum Ascomycota; class Sordariomycetes; order Xylariales; family Hypoxylaceae; genus Annulohypoxylon; species Annulohypoxylon nitens. Next base: position 792,239 of record MU386633.1, read on the forward strand.
TTGCTGTCGCTCTCGGCGAGCTTTTTAGTCTTGACCGAGTCTTGTCGTTGGCCAAGATACCGAGATACGTAAGAATAGTAATCCTTGCTCTCCTCTTCAAAGTCCCGTCTCTTTGATTCCGCTTGTTTGATGTCGTAGGTATAGAGTTTGCTTATAGGTTCAATAATGATTTTTTGTAAATTCGTGGTATTGGACTTCTCGTAGTTGATGATTTCTTTTGAAATTTTGTCAAAGTAGTGGTCGATGGCAGGCTGAACTGCATTGGCGTTTGTCGCCGATGCTTCTCGAAGGGCATCCGTAAAACTTGTGAAAGCGTCATTTGCCTCATTCTGTGTAGTGTATGCGTGTTCGGCCTTCTTTAATACTTTCTTCATCTGCGTTCTCATGTTTCCGGTCTTCTGCTCAAGAGCCTTGATAGTAGCCCTAAAAACCGGACCATCGTCGCTCACTGTCATGTCTTCGCCCGGTCGAGGGCATGATATATCAAGCTTGACAGAATCCCGCGAGCCAGGCACAATCGTAGGCGCAATAGACAATGCATCGCTTTGGGGGTGGACAGGAGAACTAGGTTCGTCTTGTTCGCTGATACGGGATTCAACAGACTGGGATGACGGTACTCGAATCCTAGGAGGCACTGCTAATTGAAAGGCAGGAGATGGAGAATTGGGATGACTTGGAAAGGGTGAGGTATCTGAACAATTCGTTAAGCATCGCTGGAGAGGTGAACGTGGGTTGTTAGTGGACTTACTTGTGACCCAGAAGGAAAATCTGGCAAGGGTGTCTAGGCGGTGTGCTCTTTGATCGTACTCGACAAACTATACCAATATTATTTAGCCAACATCATTGTAGATGTCCAAAGACACGTACACTGCAAACATTTCTCCATCCACCTCCCCCATCTTCCATCCCCTTTGGCGGCTTCCACTTCCACGACCATTCGAAGGCTACCGCGGCGCTTCCGCCGGTGGTATAATCGCCTACTAACTCAACATTTGCGTTCTTGTGAAGATTTGGATCGGCGTGAAACTCGCGAGTAACAAGGTTCTCAAGTTCTCTATTGGACGAAGCATATACATATGTCAGTCCATTAATGTGCGTATCGATACCAGCCCCGCTATCTTCCTGGCGGATAACGAAGTTAAAGTTGAATATGAGTTCGTCGTCATTATTGAGTTTGAGGAGGAAGCTCGGGACGGTTGAAGGTTCGGTGTCCTAAAATAGCCACGTTAGAAATTTAGGATAACTTCAGAGCTACGTGGTTTCGGCATCCTATTCGGGAACTAACCTGAATAAACTCGACCAAGCCAGAGTCACCTGGTGATCGCGTAGCCGTAGCCCGAGTGGCGGGGAAAGCATTAGGAACTATGGTGGTTGAGATGCGCTTTCGGGGGCAAGTTATAACTAAAGAGGCGATTGAGACTAGATAAGATCAGCTTCTATTGCGCAAATCGCAAAAGGGGGGAAGTAGACAAACGTCGGTTTTGGTCTCTCAAATAGATGGCAGCGCCATCATCAAGTCTGCTGCTCACGATGCCCATGGTGAAGAGCCAGCCAGATGAACGGCCGCGCACAAGGAAAAAAAGAGTACGAATATCAATCAGATCAACTATACAATAATCGTCAAAAAAACAGAATAGGCGAGCGTAAGGGATGTAAGGTGGATATATTAACTAGTGACGTTGTAAGAGAGTTATGTATCAAATTGGAGAAAAGCTGGAGGAGTCGTGTCGCAACGGTCGCAGCGACCGCAGGTGCTTGAACGGTTTGCGGGCAGCCTTGAGCCAATCCGGTTGGGACGAAACGATTGCGCAGTGGATTTTGGCGGGGTCAAATCATTAAGGGTTGCGGTGGTTGCGGTACCAAAGGCACCAAGGGGCGCTGTTGCAGAGCCGTCGTGTTGCCTTACGCCGAATATAGCCAAGCTTGCAACAGGTGTAGAAAAAGAGCCCCCAAGTAACCCAGGTGACCCAAGTGACGTTCGAGTTATACCGACGAGGCAGAATATACTAAATATACCAACATGCAATCAGTCACGACATTTGACCGAAAGGCGCAAGTTATTGATTCGTAGTATCCATCACACGAACAGAACCAAAAGGGAATTCGAACAAAAACATGAGCGCGGCAGGGCAAAATGGCAAAAGGGCAAAAGGTAGATACAGGGGTACTAGGATGAGGTGTAAAGGTGTAGAGGTGTGGTGAAAGACAATGGACAGGAGATCCTTTTAGCTGAAACAGACTGATTGGAAGGCTGAAGAATGTCCGTACCTTTTGCCAGGCACACGCACACGCAACACCTAGCTGTACAATCCTAGGAGTCACTCGTGGACAAGAAGGCTGAGCGAAATCCTGTTCAAGGCAGCATGTGATGTAGATGTAGATATCCAATGCCGATGCCAATGCGTACTTCTTGTTTGTCGCGTGCCTTTTGAAAGTGCGGTCCTTATCAATTGAATATTAAGTCCTAAATAAAGCATGTGTAAAATGCGCCGTAAAGGAAACATCTGTTTGTTGTATACTTCATAAAGTGTAAAACTTGTACGGTACTAAGTGGCGACGGGATGGGATGGGATGAGATGGAATTTGGGGATGAATATGAACCTTGGAGATGTTCACGAGGAATGAGGCAAGGCGCGAAAATAGCCGAACAAGTGACGAAAGACGAAGGCAAGGGCAGGTAACACCTGAAAGCTTGGCTACTGAGAATGTAGCTGCCTCGCCCAAACCTTTTTACCTTGGCTGCTAGGCTGCTTAGTAGGTACCTAAAGTCGTACCTAGAAAAGCCGCTCAGCCGGGGTAAGTGTTCCCCTGAGCCATCCACGGGATCTTATCTAATAGGTGTCTAATAGCCCTAAGAGATCTAGCTCTGGAGGTTCTTACTTAGGTATAATTGCCAATGCGATGGATTGATAAAAAAAGGTTGTAACGATACGAATTACAGCTTATATAAGCCTCCAGGTATGTATAAAATAAACACTAGTATACAAAATTGAAATCATCTCACACGTTTAGACTCGTATCTATATCTAAAAATTGTACTATCGTATTAATATATCTTTGGATGAAATTTGAGGTTCAATTGTTATTATCACTAACCTCTCTTAACTTCCAATTCTTGTCCAAATTTCCTCACGATTAAACGATTATACATACCTACACATTTAATACACTTTCGCATTCGGCAAAAGCGCTAAGCTATACGAGCAGTCAAGAATGAAACTTACGTACTTATATATGTCGACTTGTCAGCTTCTCACAGTTTGACCGATCATCTGACTTCTTATAATAGTCGGAATCTTTACACAGGGTCACATCCAATGAGCTCAAAATAGAGCGATTCATTGATACGGTCCTCATCAAGAAATTGTACACTAACCGTTTCAAATATCAACGCCTATGCCTACTTGGTACCTAGTATAGCTCCGCCATGGTTCATCGCACACTATCTGTTTGCTCGAATAATAAGGCATTTAATGTTTTCAATTTCATATAAGGGAATTTGGAAAACCTTGTGTGTGCACCTCTTCGAGGAAGTGCTACACGTAGGTTCCCGCTGAACTTACCTCCCAATATTAAACGGTTGCATAGATCTGGTTTAGCAGCCACATAGCTATCCAATAGCGGCTATCGTCTTTTCGTCAGGTGAGACAGTCTTAAGATGGGGGTGCGACGAATATCAAGTATCGTCATAGAACACTTCCAATCAGAAAATCATAGTCGATCTATTGAACCGAATCTCAGGAAGCTTTGTTTCGTTTTGTGATTCACATTTTTCAAGAGAGCATTTGAGGCTGAAAGCTGGAAAAGAAATCTGACTTTAAAGTATTACATTACATTGATGATGTGCAATGCAATGCAAAAAGAGACAATCGCAAGTTGTTGCACTACCTAGAATGGTAAAAGTCGTAAGTATTAGTATGCGGAGAAGAGTAGAAGGGACTAATTAATGAAGGGAAACGACCTAGGTACAGGGTCCTAAGATGGTTCCACTATCGACAAATTCATATCGTCATTGGGTAGATATTGGGTAGTCGCCCCTCCTCTTCTTTCAATAAAATGATAACTCTCCTATTTGTATTTGCTTTGGAAGGGATACTGCTTGAATGACGTTGCTGCACTTTCGTAAAGGGAAAAGCCTGAGTCCTGGAGCCGCCCAGTGCCAGGTCAATTCAATTTCTATTTCTAGACAACCAAAACGTTAGTTTCAATTGCCGGCGGCGTCACCTTGTAACCTCCGTACCTAACCTAAATTATTATCGCCTGACCGATCAACCTCAACCTCAACCTCACCATCTACAACTCGAATCTCTCGAATCTCACCTCACTACCTACCTTCACTACATTCGCATCCTTCAACCTACAGCCTACAACCTACAACCTAGAAAATTCACCATTCAATCGAATTACTACGAATACCACCAGTCCAGCCTGATTGACATACAGAGAGCATGCGTCGCAGGTAGTTTATGGGACATGACTTCATAAGACCGACTTGAATTTATCCTGCACCATGTCGTCGGTGTCGAGGAAAGCGGTGCCCAACCGCCGCGTAGACAGCGTGCAGAATAGCGATAGAAGAAGTCGCGCCGGTTCTCTAGCTCGACAGTTGGCTGTAAGCCATGACGATGCCTATACCTACGCCCTACGGGTCGCCTACTTACATTACATCCTTCAACCCAAAACCAAGCGAAAACAATGGGTCCCCGCGCCAAAGCCACCACCTCGAACTCATACGTCCAATATAGGAGATTTGGTCAAGGAATTTGTTCCGGGAAACTCTAGTAGTGTTAAGCTTCCGCATGGATTTCGAGGCCATCTCGAGAAGAGAATGGAGCGTGTTATTATGGGTGCTGAAAGGCTACCTGGTTATAATGATGCTGCTGTCAAGAAGACGTTTGCGCAGGCCTATACAGCGTTTACCGAACAAGCATTCCGAAAAAATGTCGACAAGGAGCGCAAGGTTGAGCCGATGGTGTTGATTTTCTATTCAGCCGCCACCAAGGCGTGTATGCTCGGCCACGAGCCAGGCGATGATTCCTGGAAACTTCTTGTCGACAGACACGTCGCTCTCTTCGTCAGGCTTCTGACCAACATAATGCGGGATCAGGGCCACGAACGAGACAAGCCAGAGCTTCTAAGTAGACTGAGCACCCTTGAAAACAAGCTCCTAACCAACGATCAGAACCTTTATATCGATACCGGCCAGAGCTCTGGCAATACGATCGAGGTGATAGTGCCGCTTACCTATGATGTCAAGGATATGCCCATGGTTCAAGTCGTCGCTAAGATATTTGGCCTTTCACATTCTGATGTCCAGGCTCATATCGATGCCCAACGACCAAATTGGACCGAAGAAGCTGCTCTGAGAGACCTCAAGGCATATCAGCATAGGTTAAATTCCAATGCGAGCGGCGCCCTGAGAAGCCAAGATTTCAGCGTTGACGAGGCATATCAAGAATGGAAAAAGGCAGAAGCACCTTTCCTCTCGCAAATGATGATGGAGATCTTGACAGCTCAGCCGGAATTAGCTAGGAGATCCACAACTGTCAGCGCCTCCTATGATAAAGCATTACCAGCAAGCCCGTCATCGGCACATCCAGATGATAGAAGGGCCTCTTTTAGCCCAGAAAGAGCCTCTATATATGGTATCGACAATATAATGAACCTGGGCTCCATGTCATTTGACGAGAACAGCAGTATTAGGCCGGTAGACGATGGAAATTACACCAACTATACCTTCATCCCTCCTGAACCCCGCGAATTTCTAAAAGTCATTGCAAAATATGCTATCGAGTTTGACGCCATGCATGATGACGAAGCCGAGGAGTCTAGTTTGTTCTCAAAACAATCTATGGAACTCCTTACGGAACTATGTGTCCGCTGGCGAATTCCCCAATTTACTCGCCTAGTCGTCTTCTTAGAAGTAGCAGCGCGCAGATTCACAGACACGCTGTTTACGGTGATTGATCTAGATAACGCTTTTGAATTAGTGAAGCTCCCACAACCAGAGGCCAAAAAGCCACCTCATATATACCTCCACAACGAAACCCTTGAAACTATGGACCGCAGTAAATGGACTACCACAGACTACAATGTATTCCGGCAAACTCTTCAGACAGTGAACGATGCGCTCTTGCGCGATCTTTACGATACTTTAATGCACTGTTACGAGCCAAAACCACCGTCTGCTGGACCGGCAGTGCACGTATTGACAAATCATATATTTAACGACCCCGATTTCTCCCGAAATGAGGGAGACGCGCAAGAATACACTCGCCTCCTTGCATCTGGCATGCAAGAACAAGCTGCTGTCGCCTATCGCGCGATCCTAGACGCTGAGGTTCCCCGAAGCCAACAAGATTGGGATTTTAGCCATGTTGTCCAACTTGGCAAATCAGTCATAAAACTCTGCGAGAAGACTCAAAAGCGCTATAAGAAAAATCCAGAGATTATGGGTGTCAATCCCTTCACCATCCTTGTAGAGACAATGTTTCCCAATTTTGAAGACGATGCTCACGACTTAATAAAGAGAATTGTCCAAGTCGCCCACGATCGAGGAGTTGAATTACCTCTCCAAGATGGCTTTGATTTATATAAAGAATTGGTAGAAATTCGACGCATTCACAGAGAATCTCTACCCGGCCGACCATTTACATTCGACGTCGAAGAGCTGCTCGTAGACTTCGTCTGGCGTTGGATCCAGAACGCTGAGACCCGCGCAGAAGACTTCGTTGAAAGCGCCATCAATCAAGATCAATTTCAAGTGCGGGGGAATGGACCAGGCCACATATCATTGGATTCGGAACGACACAGTCATTCGATCATCGATATGTTTCAATTATTCCATCAAACTGCTGACCAGGTCTTCCAGCTGGAGTGGGATAACGATGTCCACCACGCTCGATTTATGACTGCGTTATCAAAAATCTTCGCTAATAGTATTGCCCGATATTGCGAAATTGTTGACCAACGGTTCGTGAAGGAAATGGACACGCCTAGACCAAACGAGAAAGAGGCGGCGGAAGCGGCTCAGACAGCACAGGGAAGATTCATGCAATATGCTAAGGATGCCTGGAACACGAAGGACAAAATCGAACCATTTCAATTCTACCCTGAGGTAAGACATACATTGAGCATTGTCTATCGAACTTGATGCTAACAGATTCCAAAGTCTTTGGTGAAATTAAACAACGTTGAATGGGCGATGCAGGAACTCGACAAGCTTGAGAGGACCATGAACGTAGATGCTTGTGCTGACATTCTCGAACGAGTTGACGGGCCTAAGAGACAAGTCAAGCGCCCAGCTAAATACGTATTCACTATTAAGATCGTCGAGGCCGAGGAAATAAAGGCATGTGATCCGAACGGAACAAGCGATCCTTACGTAGTACTTGTGGACGAATACCAAAAGCGGTTGCACAAGACACGAATCGTTATGAGAACTCTCAGCCCGCGGTGGGACGAGTCCGTAGATGTTACAGTCTCGGGGCCTCTTAACATCGTCGCTACTATCTGGGACTATGACACATTCGGTGATCACGACTTCGTTGGCAGGACTTCTCTCAAGCTAGATCCTGTACATTTCAGCGACTACCTTCCGAGAGAATTCTGGCTTGAGCTCGACACACAGGGAAGGATTTTGTTAAGAGTAAGTATGGAAGGGGAACGAGATGACATACAATTTTACTTCGGTAAAGCATTCAGGCATCTCAAAAGGACAGAGCGTGATATGGTCCGCAAAATTACAGACAAGGTATGTTTATATAGCCCTCATGATTATAAACCAAAAACTAATCAATATATACACAAAGCTATCGCGCCATATCAACGCATCCCTATCCTACGATGCCTTGCGGGCCCTTCTTGGACGGAATGTCACTTCGCAGGTCACCTCATTCTTTAAACGACAATCCACGATTCCGCAAATCACAGACACCGAAATCGAAAACGCACTACAATCGCTTTTCACATACTTTGACGAGAACTTCGCCATCATGAAAGAAACATTAACCGACGCAACTATGGTTGCAGTTATGACACGTCTGTGGAAGGAAGTGCTTATGGCCATAGAAGCACTCCTCGTGCCGCCTCTGTCTGAGAAACCGTCTAATCAACGACCTCTCACTCAACGCGAGCTCGATGTCGTCTTCAAATGGCTAGGGCTCTTGTTCGATTTCTTTAATGCACGAGACGAGGATGGAGAAGTCCTCGGCGTCCCTGCAGAAGTCCTAAAATCGCCTAAGTATCACGAGCTCGCCTCGCTGAACTTTTTCTACTTCGATAATACCGAAAGCCTAATCCGCACATCAGAACGTATAGCCTCGGCAACGGCACAGAAACAACAACAACAACTTCAAGGGCACATGAGCTCCAATCGTCTCTCCGCTCCTGCATCATTGGGATCATCTCTGAATGTTCCACATGCTGGGCCAGCTTTTGCGAGCATGGGCACAATCCGCCGAGGCAAGAGTATCATGATGAGCCGCAACCTGGGCACCATGCGCCGAGCTAAGGAGGAGAAACGCAAGGAAGCTCAGGCCGACCCATCCGATGATATGATCCTTCGGATATTGCGCATGCGGCCCGAAGCGGTTGGATACCTTAAAGAAAGGCACCGTCAAAAAGAGCGCATGGCTGCAGCCGCTGCCGCTGCTATGATAGTAAAGCAGAGCGTCACTCAAGGCTGGAACAAAGCTGGCGGCGGTTTTGGCAGGGGCGGTGTTCCGGTTCGACGCTAGATTTGTGTTGGCCGGATCATATCGGAGTATATATCGAGTCGAGAAAATAGTTGTGTAAGGTTTAAGAGCTTGGGTTTATGGACTTCAGAAGTGAGACAGCATACCAACCAACGTATTAAGGGATCAGAGCCAATTAGCTCTTATGGCATCGTTATTCTTACCTTTCAAGGTGTCATTTCAAACGCGTATCGCGGCAGTTTTAATCCAATGGGCGTGAATATGAACGGCGTTATCAGGCAACCAGTTCAGTGGCATTTGGCATTCGATAGATACCCTCACGAAGCAAGCTTTGGAGGTTCCACGGGCGCTCGTTGTTGTTCTTTGTCTCGCGTTTGTCCTTTCGATTAAGAGGAGGGAGAGCACCTTTCAACCTTCCTTTTTTTTTATTAACATCAATTGCTTTCGCTTTTCTTTAACGGCAATCGCCGAAGATCTATCTAATGTAGCTAGCGTACCAGAATGAAGCTATCGAGTAAACACGAAATGATGACTGATGATGAAAATATGTACGTATTTGTCCTGGACTCGTACAACCCTAAGGCTATAAGCCTGTGTGTCTAAGCCAAGGGGTGCTGTCATAATCACGCATGTCTTTTATCCACGAGACCTACTTCGGATGCAAGTACAATCCAACGTATGTAATGTGAGGCGACACAGGGCCGGGATGATCGTGTATAAATTGGGGAAACACGAGCTGTGTTGTACCTGCGCTCGAACGCGAATGGCTCTCCGGTTCGCATTGTTGCCACTGCTCTGGGAGGGCTGCTCGTCAGCACCGTATATCCCATCCCATCCGGATCGGATCGTAATCGACTACTCACGTATCTCGATGGAGAACGTGATCGACGGGGGGGAAACATGTCGCAATATATTATACGGTGGCACCTGTCGCGTCAACCTACGTTCGTTGGTCTGCTAAGTTTGCCTCGCAAGCTTCTCTAAATGAAGCTGACGGGGAAGCCTTTTCGTACTACGAATAGATAGGCATCTAAGCTGTCTAGGTAATCCTTCCAGTGAGCCTCTTCTTGCACCTATCTCGCTTTGTACTGTTACATAATGGATAGCCGCTATAAACGACGATCGGAGCATCAAATACTAATTAATCTTGTGTGATAATAAGCGACCAGCCAGCCCTCTCTACCTGCCATGTCCGCCTAGGTGGGCAAGAATGGTGAAAAATGATTTTTAAAATTAATAAAACTTGGAATAAGAGAAAAGAAAAAGAACCTAACATGCAGATATGTTCCAACTTTTAAAGAAAAGATTCATTATTTCCGCCCTAAGGCTCTCAGGCGGCGAAGCATTCCGTTGTCGGCCGGGGGGGTATAATTGTCTGGCAGTTGCTGGCCCCGACCAAGTTGGGCAAGGAAGAGAGAAAAAAAACGAGCATCACATGAACGTCCGGTTACTTTGGGGGTATGGTGGTGGTGGTGGGAGGGTTGATCGTCGAAAGATCATCCCCCCTCGAAAAAAAAAGTTGCGCGCGCAGCCAAAGCAAACCTTGGGAACTTGGCCCGTTGATGATCTCGACCCCGGAATTTCCACCCAAGGAGATGACGCCTAGGGTTAATTCGCCCCCCCGCCATCCTAACCCCAAGATTCGGGCGTCTAGGTTCAGAGAGGGCACGTTCGGATTAGGTACCTAACGCTTCCCTAGGTAATCTACAACGCAAGGCATTTTGCAGATTTTTGGGGGGGTAAGGTAACTGTAAGCAGTAGCAGAAAAGGGGGGGTCCGCAAGCCGATCTGCTCAGCCTGAAACACTGAGATTTTGACAGTTCAGATGAAGATTGGGGCAAGCTCATAATTATTTCCAGATCGACACGCAATAGAAAAATTCTATCTCGGCATTCTCCTTTTGTAAAAGGACATATACCGACTATCATAGTAGATATACCAAAGTATATGTAGAATATTACATAGATCGCATTTTGATAAATCCGGATCGAGACGTTAGATTTGGGTAGGTTGATACAAGGTATCTTCATTCGCGATTCCGCTCCGGGCGGAAAAGCCGCCCCAAAAAGGCGGAGGTGGTGGTGGGATTCGTCGTCGTCAGGCTTTATCGCTAGCCACAATGCCGGGCATACCTACTACTACGTACACGGCAATGGAGTTGTGGTGGCCGACGCTTGGAGCTGGAGCTGGTCCTGATTCTGGTTCTGGTGTTGGCGTGCACAAAACGATTTGGCCGGAGAACAGCCTTCTCGCGTGTCGGTGGAGCCTTGCGTTCTGGCGGTGTCGAGTCCTTCGACGACCTGGCCCCTGATAGGATAGTCCTAGAAGTATGCTTAATTCAGGCTAACTGGAACGGCGTGGTTCGTCGATGGACCTAAGGGTCCGCGGCACGGCTTGATAATCAGAGAGATCTACCGTGGTATATACTCAGTTGGACATTGAGTTGCAAATTTTGATCCTTCATTTTCTTAATCGAAAGACGTCCGGAGCACTAAACCAGACTGCCAAACGTCTGGACCCGATTAGATTTTTTCCCCTTCATTCTGGAGGATCGATGGCTTGCGATGGGCTTGCGATGGGCGAGTTCCACGATGCGAAACGCTAGCGCGTGCAGCTCTCACCTCAACTCTTCGCCTGTCCGCGTGAGTTCGGGTCCTGGCTTACCTGGTCCAATGTCCAATGTAACGATGCCTCTGGGACAAGACGCTAGAGCTGTCCAGAGGTGACCTATTGCCCGACGAGGGGCATTCGGGATGATTTGATCATAAGGTGCCGACCGGTGTAAAATTGAAGCAGAAATGAGGAACAACCTTATATCAGTAAAATAATTAGTACCTAAGTTCCTAGGTAGACTAGAAACTGACTAGATCACTAAGTGGACTCCTTTTCGGGCGCTCCTTTTTAACCTATCATGGATGAATCTTTCGGCATCTTAACGGTGAAGCGCCTGAATTGCCCCTCTGTGGAGTTTTTTTTGACAATACGATAGACGAAGGGACTTGTCTAAAAGGTCTGAAAGGTTTTGAAGGGTCTAAAAAGGACCCTTCGCTGTGCCTGTCTTTGGGCAACCGAGTAATGCCGTCGTCGTCCAGGTCGTCTAGGCTCGCTAGGTATTCCACTTATACAGTAAAGATGGGTGATAGGATGCAATGATCCCTATATTCGCTAGATTATCGTGTGTTCCGTGTGCTGAAATCCCTGGAATCCCTGGATTTCGGTGCTTAGCGTCGCTAGCCCTACGAATCCGGACCAATTCGCGATCGCTTCGTGAGCCGATCATCCGGAATACTGTCTGTACAGTACGGAACTTTTCCAGCTACTACATTACTCTCCCAGCTTTGCCATATTTTGCTCGCTTCTGAGCAAGGACAAATTAGTACTAGAAAGCAACAAATAGTAGTTGAGGATAAGATATGGTACGGGAGGAGACCCTAGGTACGTAAAACCTTGAACCCTAAAGGCCTAGGGACATTCCTTGTTGGGATCCGGGCTGGGTGCACATGCAGATTCGCAGATGCTGTGACGTCACGCGGCATATAATGGGGGGAAGATAAGTGCCTACCTAGCACCCTAGCGCCCCTGCAACGACCCTGTATCTATAGCACCCTGGAGCCTGTACAGCCTGTAGCGACCCTTCGATAGGGGCTTCCATCACAATTGGAAGCCGGTTCTAAAAAGGTTGTCTGACAAGAGCTAGAACAAAGTGTTACAAGAAATATTTCGCGATGAAACATCTCGCAAAATATAATCACGATAATAAGTCGCAAATCAGATCAATGAATATCATACTGCTCCTAGTGCTCCTAGTGTTCCTGTCGATCAAACACCCAAGATAAGACGGCCAGGACAGAATAAGAAAAGCGAATAAAATGAAAACAATTGCCTAGCTAGCTGAAAAGGAGTCTGGGAGTGAGAGAGTTTTTGCCACTTGAGAATAAGACGTAGCCGCTCAGGAATTACGTATCCAGGTTAGGTACCTGGGTACTAGGAATCCAGGGTACGGAACGGACCTAGGTAGGCGGACAGGCAGATAGACCGGCATGTAATAAAGTCGCTTGTAATTTGTGAGATCCTACGAGAATGCAAATCTGGAGAAAGGCTGCTTTTCTTCTGCGGAAGAAACGCACGAATAAGATGCGATTTCGAAATCCAGTCAAATGGAGAGGGGCATGGTCGCAAATGTGACAAGCAGGAGGCCGCAATCTTTTGACCCTTCTGCCCTTTTGGCCCTACTTCTGCTACGTGCGAAAGTACACGTACCAGGTTTAGTGGAGATCCGGCATGTTAGCGAACAGGGTTTAGGACCAATTGACGATGATGTCGACTATGCGCTTGTATGGGACGAGATGGGATGGTAAGACAAAGCGGAACGACGATTCTTGACTCTTTGGTATCCATGGCATGCTAAGGTTGGAAATCTCGTTGCGTATATCTTGTGTATCCCAAAAGGTATGGGATATACCACCCTACCTACCCTACCTCAGACATCTGGAGGTGCAAAAAACTATGCAGGCAAGGCAGGTAGTAGCAGGTCATACCTATAACACCTAGCCTGCTGCTTGGGAAATATGCGCGGCTTGCGGTCCAGACCGGTTGGAGAAATCAAAATTGCTCGAATCCGAGTGGTTCGTGGCTGTGATCGCGCCTACAATCAACGGTGAGAGCGAGCAAGGCTCAAATCTTGAGTCAGTAATTCGAGGTTCGAGAGTGCCCAGGTGAGCCCATGGTCCATGCGTACGATAAAGAATTCCAGACCTTCAGGGCTCCAGGGTTGCAAGTGACGGCTCCGCAAGTGCACTGGAGAGGAAAAAAAAAAACAGACGACAATGCGCAGAAAAGAGAATGTGACAATGAAACCAAAGATCTTAAAATACGTTAATATTACCACATGACGTCAGCTTAGATTTTTAGCTCTAAGTATGAAGATGGAAAAGATATTTAGAAAGCTTGGAAGGTCCAACGTTTAACGTCCAAAAAAAGCCAAAGTCAAAGTCAAATAAAATCAGGGTAACGACTTAGCGTATTAGCGTAGCCGGTCGGGTCAAAGTGTGTTAAAATACGGCATATGAAGCGTTAGTCCAATGTCTATCCGTTTCTTCTTTCCCATAAGCGGCGGCTGAAATGCTGAAATACGAGAATACCTACATGGTTCTTCCCGTAATTTTTGATCTGAGCCAACCTGAGCTTGGGTGAGCTTACGCACATTGTAGCATGAATATGAAATACATTTTACACCTTTTTGCGCTTGAATAGTCCCTGACCTCGCAAGCTCGCGTCTAGGCGACTCTCTATGACCTACTATGCAGTAGTAAACCCATCTGGGTGGAACGTTTAACTATCGGCCGCCAACTTACAAGCTTTGACCCTGTTAGATTACTCCAAGTCTCGTGGGTGCCCTGGAGGTTAATTGCTGCTAACCTCCCTTAGTAAAATGTTAGCTAAGTGTTAGCTACATCGCAATGGCGTTACCCCCCACAAACGCTCTAGAGGGTAGAGACCTTGCGCCTACTCCGAAGATGGGAATTAGATTTCATTACAGGCCGGTATTAGGTACATGAAGTAGCCCCTTCTCTAGCTGGAAGTGCTAGGAGACGGCCGATCACAGCTTGGGTACTATAGATGTCTAGATGTAGCACTTGTCAAACGATTTGTATAGTCATACCACATGACAGACTCAGAAATACTTGGTCATGCTTTTTAATGACTTGGACAGGAGTCCAGATGCCACTGACAACCTTTCGCGCCTCATTTAATTGCACAGGTGGAGGTAATCAATATCCGCCGTTTTAAAGGGTGAAGAAGAAGCCCTGGACCTGTCTACCGAGTCGATATCCATATGTGCGTGTGCCTTTCCCCTACCTTAGATCCGATAAGGTACCCCATAGCCCTCATCTACTGACATTGAAATGTTTCTTACGCAGTAGAAGAGTTGCGGTTGCGGTACACAGTACATATGGGCTTAGAGATCACCAAAAGACGCCTAACTAAAAGTTCTGTTAGCGTAATAGGTTAATTTACAACTAGCATTATTTAGCAGGTACCTTTCTAGGTACGTAAAACACTCGAATACCTGCTCGAGTAAACATCGGGACCCTCCCGCCAACATTTTTTTCTTGCATCTATATTTGGAGACAATGAGAAGAGTGGGTTTACAAAGACACATATACCTTACGACGTAAGAGAATAAGAAAAAATAGGATAAAAGGAATATCTCGTTATCTCCGGGATTTTGGGGATTTAGGATGTTATCTATGACTTTGGAATAAGCCTTGAGAGCATTGAGTATAGGAGCTCGGAATACATCCATAATTTACAAAAGTTGTCCTGATGATTTCCTTGTCAAGAGTGGCTGGATTGTTTCACCCCGGCTATTTCCTTTCCTTCCCTCTCAAGCCGTGAGTTCAGTTGTAATGTCCACCTGGGCAGCACTATGTAGCATGTACCGACCAGTCATCAGTCAGAAAAGTGCGAAGGTGGCTAACAGGTAGCGTGGTCCCTAGGCAGTATTTGGACCTCTCATCCTTCAGCAATCCAGCAATCCCCGACCCATACTTGCCCATCTTGCCCATAGACCCAGGTTCGTCCCCGCCTAATTTTCGCTTTCCCTTATTGCTTCGCTTTCCATGTCAGGGTTCCCATTGGAAAGATTGGAAAGTTAAGAAGGTCCACCCGCTCAGTTAGGTTAACCTAGCGGTCCTTGACATACATCCATTAGCGCAAGCACGGTAGTACATACAACTAGTACATAGTACTTGGTTCGTCAGTGCCAGGTGTGGTAAATGTGCCCAGTGCCCGTAAATCATTGTATATCTTGTATCCTTGTACCTAGTATTATTGTATGTACATTTGTACATTCTGTACGCTGTACTTCCCATACCTACACCTCCTCTCCCAAGCCCGAGCCCTCGTCTCTCCACCCGCTCGCTTTCAAGCAGGGTCTCTCCTTATTGAATCGACAAGAGAAGAGAGAGGTCTCTTTCCTTTCAGATCTTGAACCCATCTCATCCAAATCAACACACAACAAATCGTCTTATTCGACGACGGCGAAGACGAATATCGTCAGACTTGTATGAGTTGAGCGTTCTTGTTGCTTGTAATTATATATTCCCTATTCCAAACCTTGCTGTTAATAAACCGACCCTCAAAACATCCTTACCAAATCGCTCCCTTTCCCCCGACCGCCGTTGAGGCGGATTCGCCGCGACAATCCGCGATATCGATTTGCGTGCCTCCTTCTCCCGTCACACTTGCATTGTTCCGTATCATCAGTATCGGCATCGCCTTGCTCCATGCGTTCGTCTTAAGCCTATCCAGCGCCTAACGAACGCTGGCCCGCCCGTTATCATCCTATCGTATATCATCAACCGTCACTCCTAACCCGATTTTGACCCCCCGATAACCGTAATCATGAGAGTGATGGCAGACGAGGAGACTTTGGTGGCTACAGCAGCCATCATTAGATCTCTGGCCGTCTCACCGAAAGACTCGGCGTACGCTTCTGTCCCCATTGGCACTAATTCAGGGATCAAGCTGCCTGGTCGCGAAAGCCATGCCAAGGAATCTGTTGAGCGTGAGCTGTCAGCCCTCGTAGTTAGGATTCAGCAACTTGAGGCCAGAGCCAACCTCGGCAATGGCGCAACCTTTCCTGACACACCTAACGAGACGGCCGAATCTCTATTTGGTGAGGAGTCTCCTAATTCTCTAAAATCATCAACGCGATCTCGGCATCCTGTACTCCCTCCTTCCCGAAATGGCTCTGCCGAAGAACGGCCAATTAAGGTCCTCCCGCTCACTAATGAAGACCTCGAAGGACTTCATGAACACGTGATAGATCAATCCAAGATACTCGATAATCAACGACAGGAATTGACGAATGTGAATGCTCAACTCATCGAGCAAAAGCAACTACAAGAAAAAGCGCTTGAACTTATGGAAAAGGAACGAGTCGCCGCCCTAGAACGAGAGTTATGGAAACACCAAAAAGCCAACGAAGCCTTCCAGAAGGCACTACGTGAGATTGGTGCGATTGTTAGTGCCGTTGCTCGAGGTGATCTTACGATGAAGGTTCGAATGAATACCGTAGAGATGGACCCGGAAATTACGACTTTCAAACGAACTATCAATACTATGATGGACCAGCTCCAGGTTTTTGCTAGCGAGGTTTCCCGTGTCGCGCGTGAAGTCGGTACCGACGGTATACTAGGTGGTCAGGCTATGATCGAAGGTGTAGACGGAACGTGGAAAGAACTTACAGACAATGGTAGAGTACTGCGTAAATCTATGTATTGGGGCTTTCTGACACTTTCTAGTCAACGTAATGGCTCAAAACCTCACCGATCAAGGTTCGTTCACAAAATTTTTATATTATAAATAAACTGTTGCTAATGAGTTCCAGTGCGAGAAATCGCATCCGTAACAACTGCTGTCGCCCATGGAGACCTCACTAAGAAAATCGAGAGACCGGCTAATGGTGAAATTCTTCAACTTCAACAGACCATCAACACTATGGTTGAACAACTACGTACATTTGCTTCCGAGGTCAGTCGAGTCGCCCGAGATGTAGGTACCGAAGGTATATTAGGAGGTCAAGCAGACGTAATGGGTGTACAAGGTATATGGAATGAACTAACGGTAAACGTGAACGCCATGGCCAATAACCTCACTACCCAAGTGCGCGATATCGCAAAGGTCACCACTGCTGTCGCCAAGGGAGACTTAACCCAAAAGATTCAGGCCGAATGTAGGGGAGAGATTTTCGAACTAAAGTCGACCATCAACTCTATGGTTGAGCAGTTGTCACAATTCGCGCGGGAAGTCAGCAAGATCGCCAGGGAAGTCGGAACCGAAGGTCGCCTAGGTGGCCAAGCTACTGTGAATGACGTTGAGGGTACTTGGCGTGATCTCACCGACAACGTCAACGGCATGGCCATGAACTTGACAACACAAGTACGAGAGATCTCCAAGGTTACCACTGCTGTAGCAGCTGGTGACCTATCCCAGAAGATCACCGTTGAGGTCAAGGGTGAGATGCTTAGACTCAAGCTCACAATAAACTCCATGGTGGACCGCCTCGGTAAATTCGCTTTTGAAGTCAGCAAAGTCGCTAGGGAAGTCGGAACCGATGGAACTTTGGGCGGCCAAGCTCGAGTAGACGACGTGGAAGGAAAATGGAAAGACCTAACCGAAAATGTCAACACTATGGCCTTAAACCTTACTTCCCAAGTGCGAGGTATATCGACTGTCACTCAGGCCATCGCTGATGGTGACATGAGCCAGAAGATCGACGTCCAGGCGAAGGGCGAGATACTCGTTCTGAAGGAAACCATCAATAACATGGTTGACCGTCTGTCAGTATTCTGTAATGAAGTGCAGCGTGTGGCAAAGGACGTCGGTGTCGACGGCAAGATGGGAGGCCAAGCTGATGTTGGAGGTCTCAAGGGAAGGTGGAAGGAAATTACAGCCGACGTCAACACGATGGCGACGAACTTGGTGAGTTTTTTCTCTATGTCCAATTATATGAAATGACATATGAAGCTAATAGTACATCTCCAAAGACCACCCAGGTGCGAGCTTTCGGCGATATAACTAATGCTGCTACCGATGGAAACTTCACCAAGTTGGTCGACGTGGAAGCTTCTGGTGAGATGGACGAGCTCAAACGCAAGATCAACCAGATGGTGTACAACTTGCGAGACAGTATCCAAAGAAATACGCAGGCGAGGGAAGCGGCCGAACAAGCGAACAAGACCAAATCCGAATTCTTAGCCAACATGTCTCACGAGATCCGAACGCCAATGAACGGTATCATTGGAATGACCCAGCTAACTCTTGACACCGACCTCACGCAATACCAAAGGGAGATGCTGAATATTGTGAACAACCTAGCCAACAGTCTGTTGACTATTATCGACGACATATTGGATTTATCGAAGATCGAGGCTCGAAGAATGGTAATAGAGGAAATCCCGTATACTTTGCGGGGTACCGTCTTCAATGCCTTGAAGACGTTGGCTGTTAAGGCGAACGAGAAGTTCCTGGACCTCACCTACCGGGTCGACAGCTCCGTGCCTGATTATGTGGTGGGCGATTCCTTCCGTTTACGACAGATTATTCTCAATCTTGTAGGCAATGCCATCAAGTTTACGGAGCACGGCGAGGTGAGCTTGACGATTCGAAAAGCCGAGGGCGTCCCGCCTAAGGATCCGCGGGAGTACGCCATCGAGTTTGTCGTTTCGGATACGGGCATAGGAATACCGCCAGATAAACTCGATTTGATTTTTGACACATTCCAACAAGCTGATGGGTCAATGACTCGTAAGTTTGGTGGTACTGGTCTAGGTCTTTCAATCTCAAAGAGGTTGGTCAACCTAATGGGCGGTGATGTTTGGGTTAAGAGTGAGTTTGGCAAGGGTAGTTCTTTCTACTTCACCTGCGTAGTGAAGCTTGCAGACGGCGAAGTTGCATCTATCGAGAAGCAACTGAAACCGTACAAGGGGCACCAAGTCCTGTTTATTGACAAGGGACGTACCCAATACGGTAGAGAAATTGTCACTATGCTGCAGAGGCTTGGCTTGGTACCGGTCGTTGTCAACACCGAAGGAAACCTCGATATCCCCGGCTCCGACGACCCGCCATACGATGTCATTATTGTCGAATCTATCGATACCGCTCGCAAGCTAAGAGCTATCGAAGACTTCAAGTACCTCCCCATTGTCCTCCTGGCTCCAGTAGTACATATCAACTTGAAGTCTTGCTTGGATCTAGGCATCACATCATACATGACTACTCCCTGCAAACCTATTGACTTGGGCAACGGAATGGTTCCCGCATTGGAAAACCGCGCCACCCCATCGCTAGCTGACAACACGAAATCCTTCGAAATCCTCCTCGCCGAAGATAACCGAGTTAACCAGCGACTCGCCGTGAAGATCCTGGAGAAATATCATCACGCAGTCACCGTCGTCGGAAACGGTTTGGAGGCTGTGGAGGCTATTAAAAAGAAGAAATTCGACGTCATCCTCATGGACGTGCAGATGCCGATAATGGTTTGGCCCCCATCGGATAACCCCTAATAATATTACAGCCTGCTAACTACAAACAGGGAGGCTTTGAGGCTACTAATAAGATACGCGAGTACGAACGCAGTCTTGGAGCACACCGAACACCGATCATCGCACTTACGGCGCACGCCATGATGGGAGATCGGGAGAGGTGTATCCAAGCTCAGATGGACGAATACTTATCCAAACCCCTACAGCAAAACCATTTGATCCAAACGATCTTAAAGTGCGCAACTCTTGGTGGCGCGCTCCTCGAGAAGAACCGAGAACGAGAGTTGGCTCGTCAAGCTGAGCAGAAAAACAGTGGCAAACAGAATGGGCAGAACCACATGAGGCCTAGCCTGGAGGGTCGTTCGATAACATCGAATGAACCCATGATGGGAAACATGGATAGCCCATCTATTGTCTCGACGAATCAAGACGATCCGTTGCACAGGGCACGTTCAACCCTCTCTGAACCCTGCGTTCACACTGACTAACATGCGGTCACCTGTTTAGCTCTTGATAAGAGCTCACAGTAACTGATCAGTTTCTGTTGCCGGACAAGGCGCGTATGGGGACATTCCTCTCGGAATGATTCTCGCAAGCACATCCGGAATCCGTGTTACAATCAAGAGTCCTTTCTTGATCATTCTCACGATACCCATGACCTACGAGAATGCCATCAGTTATAGGAGCGACCATCACCTAATTTTCTTGTACTCTCGTTACGAACGGTTGATTACGAGTTGGTGTAACGCATTTTGGCTGTTGTTGCTCGTTCTCTAGGCCAATGCCTCTTTTTGTTATAACGACGTCCGGGGAAGTGGATCAGATGTGCCGCTTTTGGGGAGGAGCTACTGCAATTGGCGGTGTTTCATTGGGCGTTCTTCCTTGCTTTTGTGTTTTAAACAGTCACACGAGTCGTTTGCGAAATATCTCAATCACGGGTAATTTGCCCTCGACATTGGCTTTTTTTCGGGGTCATTATATCGGGGGTCCGCCGAGAAGGGATGAAATGAGTTCTGTTAGGAATAAGGGGGGAGGGAGGAAACACGAAGTTATTTGTTTTTGTTTTGGATCGAGAATAACAGCATGTCTAGATTCCTACGCCGGAGTCTTCCGTGACGGTTCGAAACGTATCATATACGGAGTAAATAGTGCTTGGGTCCTGTGTATCAATGGAATTCAGTCGGTGCCTTCTTATGTCCGTTTACTGTCTATCTACCGGCTCGCGTATTATATACGCCTGAAAAGAGAAGAGAAGAGGGAGTAGAAACTTCTTTCTGGTCTCTTGGATAGGAACATAACGTCTGTTAATGGATCAGCGATAACGAGTTCCCGGTTTATTCTACATGACTACTTCTTTGCTTGAGAGCGTATGTGAGATTGTGTAATGTGATTTGTGCCGAATCTCATTAATTCCAACTCAGGTTATAAATAATCTGCCTAGGTAGGTAGGTATCAACTATTTAGCTTCGGTTGGGATATACAAGAATTACTACCTCACCATGTTTCCCTCTTCAACACTTCATCAAGGCAAATATACTTAAGATGCAAACGACTACATGACAAATCACCCACGTTTGTAATGAATATCATCCAAACAGAAGACCAAGCTCGGACGCCAGCACAACGAGTTCACGATTTTTGAACGATTGCTAATAGAGCATAATAGACATGGAAGACTTAACAAATTAGAAGAACACGATTGTTTACAATACCCCTTTTATTACGTCACAGCAACGGCTAGCTCATCTTCGCGGTATGGATATCCCAGATGTCATAGATCAGATTCGCCATGTGTCGAACTTTCCAGTCCTCCGGGCACGCGATCCTTGTCCAAAACGTGCAAACCGGGATTATTGAGCTCATGGTGGCGATGTAGCGTGTACAACTTTCAGGAACTGGACGGCTTCCTTTTTTTTCGGGGGCTTGGCGACGGTGGTCTATTTTAGCAACGGAGGTCTAAGCTAGATCAAAACTTTATTCTAGGGAGAGGGCTGTATCAATTCGTTCGTCGACCGGTGGGAGATGGGATGGGGGACGGCGTGGCTTAGCTGAACTTTAAGGAGATGATGATGAGAGGCGGGTTGCGTTTAGGAAGGGAATAACTTACGAGCGCTACTGGGATGGATGGAGAAGAGATCGTACCTAGCTAATAGGATGCTAAAATCTTTGGCAGGTAATATATGCCCAAATATCTCCAGGGTCTGACGTTGTGAATAAGAAAGGGAAAAAAACTTCCCCTTTTCAAAGCTGACGATATCTGCCGATGGAGCTTTACATATCGCCTTCGTAATGGTGTGATATTTGGTAGAGCGAGTCAGTTATACACGAAAAACGGAAAGACATGCTCTTAGAATAGCTGAGTTTTTGTGAAATATTTGTATAGCTTGGCGTAAGAACAGGCCACCAGGTCACTAGGTCAGGCAAGAGTCGGTCGTGTCGTTGTGATATGGAATATGTGTACGCGGCTTGGTGACGAAGGATTCACGTGTTTGATGTTATTCAGTGACATAGTAGCGGGAGAAGATGGTGATGACGATGCGGTGACGGGACTCCGGAAGGATCCATAGCTTCCCCCAGTATGCGGGATGCTGTCCAAGCACCTAGCTGGTATCCTGTAAGGAGACGAAAGCAGCCCATAAGTGACAAATCTGTAAAGCAGCAGCTGCAGATTCGGAAGACGGATAAACATCTATAATTCATTCGAGCCGTATTTATAGGCATGTACCTATTCGTATCCCCGAGCTAGTCGGAGCGAGCGGGAACCGGAAGCTCCTCCGCAGCTAGTTTCAGACATACATATACGTATACATTACAGCACACCAATATATATATCGTAAACCACAGATGGCTGAATATGTCATTGATGATAACGGCTCGTGGCGTAGCATCGGTTTCCTTTCTCGTGACATCGATTACCTGCGAGAAAGTCTAGACGTCTTCGAGCGCGGCCGTGTGATGCACATCATCGTGGGATATGCATAGGCATCGCCGTCCCCCACATGTCTCACCCGGGATCGAATCCTGGGGTGAAGAAGTTGTTAGAATGAAGTCGAATTATGCTCTTACCTAGGCATGTGCGTACCTAATTACTCGATAACAGGTAAGCAGGAAAGGGGGTCGTTAGATAAAATGGAAGGACTTCCGTTGGGCTATCCATGTGATGAGTAGATGGTCGTCAGATGGTGGTACGACCTTGCGATCCTTAGCCCTAAAATTCCGCGGCGCAGATGTGAGATGGTCCGCTCTGGTCGATCGATGTGTCTGTCTATGATGCTCAAAGAAGACACCGAAGTTATGGATCGATCAGTGGATCCTCCCCGTTCGGCAGTTTAAGGGATCGGCATGCCGTCGACCTCGATTGAGAAACGAATGCTGCCCTAGATATCGACCGAGCTCCTAACATGCGTAACTATCTTGAAAATTCGAACCGGGGCTGTTCATAGGACAGATACCCGCCAGCAAACAGCCCATACTCTATTAGGTGGGCTGGTTGTTTTTACTAGTATTCGCGTTTATTAAACACATCTCAGGTTTACAATTAATAGGTAAGGGCTATTTGAATATTTTACTACAACATTGACGTATCGTCGACATTATGAATAGGCTTGCTTTATGTATGTATAGATAGAGGTATCCTGCCCAAATTTGCTGACTAGTAGAGATCTATATATTGTGCCTATCCTCGACTCTAATAATAGGAAGAGGATATTCAAATTCTCAAAGTATGGACGTCCGTTTACATTGTTTGCCAAGGAATTATGTGGCGTGGTAGTAAGATCCAAGTTTATACTGCTACATAATATGAGGAACTGTAAGCCATAATCAACAGGTCAAAAGGTACCAGGTAGGTGCTCAGCGAGCTGGAGAAGGCATCTGTATCTTCTCTATTTTCTTTGTCGTATAGCTGGAGGATTCTCGGAAGGCCACATACACAGGTTCACTGGAGCGAGATCTTTGATGTCATCACGCCACGCCTCTATCGTGTGGTTTAAGAACTGGTCTGTTATCAATATACGCGTCATCTACGCAACGAGCCTCAATGGCAGCTCTTTGCGAGTCTTTCGGAACTACCTAGCTGCTATTGCTCTAGCAGCATGTTTCTGAGATAGTCACATCGCGCTTGTTACTGTAGGATTGAGGATCTAGGTACGTTTCCTGACTTAGCAGATGTCCTTAGCCATGTCGTTCTATCGAATTTGGAACGCCATCATCTTTGCGGGGTAGCTACCACCATAGCTCTTCCGAATCTCTTGGGATATTTACATAAATATGCATGAGCTATCTGCGGTGACTAATATACGTGTGCATGTATGTACGGATAGGTATGAGGAGGTGGCAAATTTAACTGTTGGGGGGATTGGGGGCTACTTGGTTTGGTACTCTTTCAACTGTGATTTATCTCGATTCCGAGCAGGCATCATGACAAAAACCCATGTCCAATAAGCACCATATGGCTCGATGAACGCGGAGAAACGCAACATCTCATTTCTTAGCCTCGGGCTCCTGCTCTTTCGAACCGGGCACCTCAAGCTTCCCGTCGCTTTCTAAACCTGCCATCATTTCTTCGAGGCGGCGTTCTATCTGGTCAAGTTTTGCTTCGATAGCATCGGCTTGGTGCTCGCCCCTATTTAAACACGTGTTAGCTGCGTGATTCTACGAGAGCCTCAGCAGAGACCGAGGCAAGTGGCGTGTGAAATTCTAATCCGTCATGGAAGTATAGCTAGAAGTGGACTAGTAGCATTTAACGGTGATAGCTGGCGAGACTGTTCTGACTATTGAGTTTGGCATCAAGTAGATTGTACTGTGACAAGTAGAGAATTTGTGAGGCCAGTCGTTCCACAGAGATCATGGCGGTAGACAGGCCACATTGAGACCAAAGGACTCTCTCTCTTACTCTAAGACATCAGCATTGACGTTGTCATAAGAAATGGCTGGCTGGTGACCTATACAACTTTGCTAGGCATCACAATGTGGAGCAGACGGTGATGCTAGCCATTTAAGTACTAGCAAGAAGCAATGCGAGTGAGAACGCAGCTGACTGTCAAATACCCGGGGACTTCCACGATGGGAATGCAGTATGCATTGGAAAAACTCGATAAATATGAACTGTTTTTCCCATGCGGATATTACATCCAGGTGGGATTCGGTTAGGTCAATGCGAGTCGGATTTGTTTTTCGCCACTGGGCGGAGATCTAGGCCTTGGTGACGGACAGGGGGACAGGGGGGCACAGCGCGATGGGGAAAAGTCACGCTTATCATGCCAGCTCGTATGCAAAAAGGGACTTTGGCATGTTGGGGATGATGGGTAATCCAGGGGCCTAGAAGCGATTTGCATGGTGGATAATGGGACATTCAAGGCGGGATTTGGGCATTTCCATGTAGCCCACACCTCCCGAACCTCTAGGTCGGGAATAAGTAACATGTATGACTTGTAACTTGTCTAGATGACGAGATCGACCGGTGATTTGCCCCCATGGGACGTTCTCAAACCAACGAGGCTGTGATGGTAAGTATACGTACACTCTTAAATCTTTGAGGACCTAGTTATGAGATTTTGTGTCAGAATAAGAGATCTTGACCGTTTCAAGACTTTGGTCAAGGCTGCTAGCTTACTTCAGCTATCTGTGCTTGAGTCGACTTAGGGCGAGAAGCGCTTGCGGAATCGCCGTTAGGCTTTTGAGCCTTCGTATCATCGTTCGATGGTGATGGTGATTGAGGCATGGTGAAATTACTGTGGCAGCCTTATTTCTATCTGATAGGTGGAATACCGATTTTTCCCTTTTTTGGAGATTCAATGTGGATCTTAAAGAGAAGAACGGGTGATTGGCGAAAATTCTCGATCAATGGTTGGATGATGAGAATCTTTCGTGTCGCCACCGAGCGTTCTGATCGGAAATAGCAATATATAACAAACTCAGCTATAAGAGATAATAAAGGGTGGAGATGTGTCCGGAGAAGATGAGATTGGATGAGGTAAAGACGGGTCGATCCGAATGGCGTCTGGTGTGTCTGATGTGTCTGATAGGATCCTGATAGGACCCAACGGTCAGCCTCTCCACGTGTGATCAATTAGAGAAGAGTTTATGAAAAGTGTAAAATGCAACTCTGTAAACAATAAGTATGCAGACATGATCCTATTCCATAGAAGATCGACAGATTGGACGGCGGCCTTAAACGCAGATCTTCTCTCCAGCTGGAAAATAAGTCCGATGTCAAAAAGGAAGATTGTCTTTTTGTTCCTTATGGTCTAGATCTCTGGATCTCGGCATTTTAAACGTTTCTCAACAGTTTGGGATAACCCGCTATTGGCTGTGGGTATATCAATTATAGTAATAGCGCGGAAGAGGAGGAGTAAACCGTCAGGGATTCTCAGTATCAGAGGGGAACACGAGCAAATGCTGTGTTCATGGAGTCTATGGAAACCATGAAGTCCATGAAATCAATGGAACCCATAAACCGTGGTGTCTATGCGTTTGCTTTGCTAGTCTCTAGTCTCGTTGTCCGTGGACGCTGTCCGTGGATGTAGCCTGCTAGTCTTGCAAGACCACGTGTTTTTCTTTACACTTACATGCCTTTATTGTTTAGTACGTAGGTAGCGTGGGTAGAGCCGAGCTGTCGGACTGGGCGAACCAAGTTCCGGCTTGTCTCGTTTTGTGTTGTGTTGCAGCTTGTGACCGAAAACTGACAAAGAATTCCATCTATTTCGATGGGAGATTGAGAATTGTGTAAATTGTGACTGTGACACTTTGGAGACTTGCCGAACCTTGGACCTTGGAAAAAGTTCAAGGTTAAGGTCCTAGGATTTCCCTTTTTAGATAACTCGCTTATCTAGGTAAGTGGGAGAAGTGGGACAGATATGCTTCTGCAAGGATTGTAGATATACCTTCGTATAGGGATATGACTCAAACCGATCTTGTACGAATTATCACCTGATTATCCGTCACTGCCTTGCGGAGGATCAAGCAATCCGAAGCAAAAACGTAAATCGATTGGTGGATGGAATTCCTGCTACTTACAACTTCCACATCTCCTACATCTACATATGTAGGCGTTGTTATGTGTATGTACGCACGCACACATACATAACCGCATACATAACTTCACACATAATACGGTACAACCCGCGTCGTAGCGAACCAGCAGACCACTGGGCAGGCATTGGCGTATTATCATAATATCGTTACCTAGGTACCTATCAGGACTTAACTGTCTTGATCGTGAAAGTTGGAAGCTCGAAGTCTTCCCTCATCTCGATCTTGTCCCACAATGACGACCGCTACGATAGCTTCTTGCAAGGGGGGAGAAGAGGCAGAAGAGGCAGATGTGGCCGAAGGAGGATTAATTCAATTCTACCTTCCTCGTCTTTCTTCGATCCAATCTCGAACCTGGCCTATGACAGTCGAGCAGCTTAAGGTGAGCTTACAGATTAGTATACGACCTGACATCTGACAGTAGCTCAAAATACCACAAGACCGGGAACCAATATGCAGAACGACGGTACCTAGAGTACCAAGAAATATAGGTACTTACCCAGTTACCCTACTTATTTACACTTACCTACCTAAGCTACTGGTTACCTGCCTTCCATCCACTTCCTTCAGAATGTTTCCTCCCACCTCTTAGTGGGGGCGCAGGAGGGGCAATATTGGCACACAATCGCCGATATTTGGAAGTGGATGCAATAGGAAATAAAAAACATCTGACGGAACATAGTTAGTCTGGGGTTCGTTAGTTCGGCAAACGCCAAGAACCTCGATCCCGGGCTGAAATGTCGATTGCGAAACCCTGCTCTCTTCAATTCTTCTTGAATCTCATTGGCGACCTGCTGCTAGCCCCTTGACTTCCGTTCCTCTCTCAACATTGGCTAGTGGTCCGACACCCCGATACCTCTATCCTACTACCTAATATCCTGCTATCCCACTATTGAAGAAAAATAGAAGAGGTACCTGACAAAAAAAGTCGCATCATCATCGATCTTCTGGACGACCTTCGACGAGAGACCAATCCTTTTTCGGCAACACGAGCTCGACCCCCTCCCCGGGGAGATGGGCAAGGCTACTAGGCTGCGGGACTATGGATGTCACTACGTACCTACTAAGTAGGTAGTCGGTAGTGTAGGAACGTAGGCAGG
The DNA here is from genome assembly GCA_022496965.1 of Annulohypoxylon nitens. Classification (NCBI taxonomy): domain Eukaryota; kingdom Fungi; phylum Ascomycota; class Sordariomycetes; order Xylariales; family Hypoxylaceae; genus Annulohypoxylon; species Annulohypoxylon nitens. The sequence goes on from MU386633.1 coordinate 820,118, forward strand.
TAAGCAAGCAGGCGAGACGTGAATACTTATCTTGTCATCGAGCATCGAGCATCGAGACAAAAAGGAGAGTCTCCTCTAGTACATCCCGTACATACCACCCACGGCGTCGAGAAAAAGGTACGTTGCGAGGCAAGATGGCGGCGAGCTCGGGAACAGGACACACACATCCTGGCAAGAGACACGAGATGAAAGCAACCCACTGGAAGTACGTCCATCTCATTTGTCGTAAGCATCGGTCTGCGATCTCGATCTCTCCCACCAGCCTGTAACCATTTCTTTTTTTTCACTCGGCTGCTACTGCTACTGCAGTACCATTGGCATCTCGCGTGATCTGCGGATTGGTTCGAACACTCTCTGTGAGTTCTTTTTTTATCGTCATTATCAACATCGTCAAAGACTCAAGAAGGAGACGGTAGATGGGAGATGAATGGCCCTTTTTGAGCTGGCAAGAACTTGTCTTCGGAGCACTAAGCTTTAGTCCCTGGCTAGGCTGCATGAGCTTGATTCTCACCAACTCTCATGCATCTACGCATTTGCTTCTGCATTTATGGAGCCTTGGTACTTAGTCCACTTAGTCCGGCTATGATCATCTAGGAATAGTCACGTTCCTGAGCAGTCTCGTCCAGACCAAGGGCAGCCAGGGGACTTGCAGAGGCGCAAGAGGCGTGACCTCACACCTCGATAGTTACATACACGGCCAGGTACCGTGTCCAAAAGTTGTTCTTATGGTCTTTATGTTCTTCTTCTAGTGTCCTGGAGTGTCCACCCAAATCGACATATTATTGCCCATCAGCCCATCAGGCCATTTCGTGCTTGCATGTTCCCAGGACCTCCCGCTGGCCATCATAAGAAAAAAAGAAGAATGAATGGGAGCTAGTCCTGTAGGTGAGTTTCTATTTTTCCCTTCAAGCAAGCGCTAGCTTTTCTGGGTCTCTGCCGCAACCGTTATTTTTCTGATTTTCCCTTTTGCTGTCACACATCAGTTCTCTCGATTTTCGATTTTCATCGATTGCGCTACTCATCGAGATCTGGAAAATGCAGAGGGATCGTATATCACCACAACAGCCCGGGATCCAGAATGCCAATTTTCCACATTTCCCCTAGACATTGCCATTGACCAACACCGGGCAAACAGACAAATTCGATTTCCAATTCTTTGATGCCACAACATACACGATCTTGCAATCCCGCATCACAGTTTCTCGCGCATTTCCCCTATTATAGCGTACTATTTTTTTTAGTTTTAAATTTTTTATTTAATTTTTTCCCTCACGTCTCGTGTCCGCTCCCTTCGAGAAGAGGGATCGGTCAACACCTAGCTCCTATCGGCATTTCACTCACGCGCGCACTCCTGTAATTCTAGACCCCACGCCCCACACCTCAACTTCGCATCAAACCCACGACGCGTCTCCATCTTTACGTAGCTTCGGAATCCCGTTTCGTTGCGGTTGCAGACTATTAGTGCCGTGGGAAGGCAACCTTGGATATACAATCCCGACACTACCCCAGTAGACTGGTTATTAGACCAGTTATTTTCGGTGAGAGGCGACTGGCGCTTGTGTATATTGGCTGTGTCATCGTCGTCGAAAAGGTCGAGCTGCCGCCAATCCCTGGATCCCTTTAAACTACATACCAAACAACAACCTCGACTCGCGAACGTTTCCCCCTTCCGAAACAGAAGTCGCTATTCACGAGTCAAATCGTAATCGTCGGTTCGGAGGCCTGATGCTGAATTGAATTTTTTAGCGATTGATCCGCAGAGACGCGGCCAAATCCAGCTATATGAATTCACTCGAGATCATCTTTGGCGAGCTTGGTATTTCTCAGTACCTCGAGGCCTTTGTTGACCAAGGCTTCGATTCATGGGAAACGATTTTGGATATCACCGAATCTGACCTGTAGGTCTCGTCGTATGTCGTAGATCCGAGTCAATGGCTGACATAGTGGATTCTAGGGATGCACTTGGCGTTAAGCTTGGCCACAGAAGAGTAAGGATGCATCTTGGATTATGATCTGACGATACGGGAATACTAACTATCACAAAGAAACTACAGCGTCGAATAGCCAATTATAGAGGTGTTGCGCCCGAAACATCTCTGGTATCTCCCACCCGTACCAGCATCGAGGATGCTAAGCTCGACTCGAACCGGATCGAACCTTTGAAACCCGAAAAGCCAGATGGGGCGGCCGTCGCAAAACGAAAATATAGACGGCATCCGAAGGTTCGCGCACACCACCTACTATATATTCCACGTTGTTTTTTTGGCGATCGGGTGGCTTTGATGTCATATCAGTTCATGGTATAAAGCAGACGACTGACACTACAAATAGCCCGATGACAATGCACCGGAGCGCCCTCCCTCCGCATATGTGCTGTTCTCGAATAGTAAGTTGCCTTCTCCAGTCGTAGTTGAAGTGTTTGGGTTCATCATTCTGGAACTGCTTAACGTAAGGATCTTCCACTGACAAAGCTTAGAAATGCGAGAAGACCTGAAGGGCCAAAACCTGACATTCACGGAGATTGCGAAATTGGTTGGCGAGAATTGGCAAAATTTATCACGGGACGAAAAGGACCCATTTGAAAGACAGGCGCATGAGGCGAAGGAGAAGTACAATCGTGAGCTAGCAGATTATAAAAAGACGCACGAGTATAGGAAGTATTGCGATTACTTACATGAATTTCGTAAAAGACAAGCGACTCAATTACAAGGTAGCGCAAAGAGCCCTTATCCTCCTTGATGTTTGGCGTTGAATTCTAACAGATATAATAGAGAAAGATGTTTCCAAACGACTCAAAACAGAGGCTGACAGTATTCGCGGCAGCAGTACCAGCGGTTCGGCAGGGGCCAGCGGTACTAACAGCGGTACAGTTAGCGGTTCTGACAGTCAACCCGGCAGCGAGCCTCCTCCTTCGCGTCAACAAAGGATGGGCTCATCGGCGTCAACTATTGAAAGTAGTTTCTCGCCAGGGATAAATGGATTCCATCACGGAGATGAATTGCACTCGCCGAGGACCCTGTCATACGACGAACCCGGCAACGGACGCCCACGAGGATTGTCAAGTCCAACTTCACGTGATCTATCTGTCCATGCGACTCGTCGACCTGGTTGGGCTGATGGTCAGCGGGTTTTTGCGGAGTCGACTAACGCAGCTTCATGGTTTGATCCAAGGAGTATCCAAGGAACTTTGGTACATTCGCCCGAAAATGGATTACCTACTTCCGCACCAACTCACGGTGCAGGTAGTGGATCGGGTCGTGGATCAAGATCTTCTGTATCGACATCCGCATCTCGGCCGCCGTCGTTGAAAACCGAGCAGTCTTCGAATGGAAGTGTGAGCTCGCTCAGTTCCTACGCCGTCCCCAGGACACCGAGCGATGCGTCATTGCCAATACATGCTCTTTTGACAAAGCCGGATACGTCCTATGCTCCATGCCCAGCCCCAGCTCCACAAACCCAAATACCAATATTTCAACCACCTTCTGGCCGCCCTCCTGGTGATCAGCCAGTCACAAACGGTTTGTCCATCTCTCAAAACGAGTATTTCTCATGACTAATAGTGATAATAGGATTTCATCCTGGACCATCCACGCCAAAATTCTCAATTCCGAGTCTTCAAAAAGAGTCCGTTTTTGGCATGCCTGAACCGAAGCTTTCTCCTACGTCGAAGTTTGCCGGTCCAAATGACAACAGCCTTGATGGCATTAGTGCTCTTCTTAAAGCGCGGGAAATCGTCGATCGACAGTGAAGCGGGTACAAAGAATATTGCTATCCCCTCCCTTGCTATCTTCCTCGCGGGATTTCTGCACTAATCACATTTTTGCATATTAAGGGTACGCGGAGCATGGCATTACGACGAGATTTTTTACAATCATGAACTGGTATTTTAACTGGGAGGGAAACGAGCGTTTGGAAATTGCAACAACGACATGACTCATAAAATGCGATCATTTTTTTTGGCAATTTTATCGTCCGGACTAACAGGCCTGCGTTTTTTTGAATTTTTCTTTTTTGGACTGCCGGAGAGAGCCTGATAAAACACTGCTGCGAAGACTACGAATCTACTTTTTTGATCTACAATACCCATTTTCTACTCTTTGTGATATCTACCTATCTACAGCGACTGATTTTTCCATGAAAAAAAGGGGTTTTCCACATTGGACATTGTTGCACGCTTCAGATGTGATTTCCGCTACCCATTTACTCTATCACTATAAGGTTTTTCTATATATAGGGGTTATGTTTTTCTTGAGGCGATCTTCTAAGCGGCACTTTTGGCACTCTTCGAGAAAGAACTGAAAATCTCCGGCGTTAAGGGGTGGTATCGGGGGCTTCCATGTATTTACGGATGTGCGGAACTGGACGTTCCCGCTTTTTGGTGAAATTTCACGATCCATCCTCAAAGCTTTCTAGGCATATCATTTGGATACGCCACTCTTGTCTTAGTATATCTGTCTTAGTATCTTCCATCATCTACATTAATTTTCTGGCTGAACGGGATTATCGTTAGTGTCGAGAGAATTGAATAACATGGGAAGGCGAAATGGTGAGACTCGATCCAAGACATCATAAGTTGCCACATCTGTCCAAATAAATGCACGATTTACGCCTCATCGGTCTTGGCGAGTTCCTTGGAGTGGCAAGCGGCTCTAATTTGACGCCATCCTGACCTTGTCCTTACCTGTTTCGTAACCGGCTCCCAGCTGAACGAAAACCTTACGGCACGGCACGATCCCGAAATTCGAAAATGAAGAACTTTGGGGGAAAAAATGAAAGATGAATTAGATACTGTGTAGGCACGCGATCAAGTACCTAAACGAATCCGCAGGCTTATAGTTCATGTTCGTAATCCCGCAATCCCGACAGTTAAAAGCAGGTGGTACGCCGACCACTGGAGCCGCCATCATCATCAATAATAAGCATGACCTATCACAAAACGTTGCTTGCCTGCCCTTTCCCGTCCTAGTCGTCATATCACGTGCCCCATCATTCTTCCTTGCCCTCATTTCTTCGAGTTAGTATCGCTACTGAATAACCAATTACGCAGGTAATTAATCATACGAAAGAGCGAGCGAATTAGCGAACGGATTCCTATCGATTGAAGTAAGGGATCAGGCCTCGCCGGTGACCTCGGCCGTCCAGTCCTTTCGGATCTCCAATTCTAGCAGCTCGGGCGTATTCTCGATGACGAGGCCCTTCTCGTTGGCCAGGTGCAGCAAGCAGATGAAGCAGAAGCTCGTGGAGATGTCGTCCATCACGGCCTTGGGGTACACGGCCTGCAGATCGTTCATGACGTTTGTGAACTTGAGCGTCGGCTCCTCCTTGGGCTTCTGCGAGGGCGTCGACGGCGTGGGGAGTCTTGAACGATCGGGATCCTGTGGTTCTGTTAGATAAAATCTCACAGTAGACTGAGCTTGTAAGTGAGCGGTGATGAGATGGACTTACCATAGGAGTTTCGGGGAAATCTATTCCCTTCCACAGCTCCTCCTTCAACCGACGTACGTCCACCTTCTTCGCTACACGCGCGTACTGCACATATTCGGGCCTTAATCTTCTCGTCGACGTGACTAATTGTGTTCCGAAGCCGCCGGTGGTCATGCCGTTGTCCAGCATACCTGTAATACCAATGTCCTGGGTAACAGGGACGTCGGCGCCCGGCGAAAAATGATCCCTTGCGTCGGCGAACTCCAGATCATCATCCTCATCCAGCATACCACCACCAGGTAGCGGCATCTCGTCGTCGAAGAAATTCGCGTCGTAGTCGCCCGTAGGTAGAACTGTGTCTTGGTCTGCGTTTTGCTGCGGCTCTCTCTGCGCCCAGAAAGCCTCGTTCATGTCTCCCGGAGCAACGTTGTTTTCTTGGTGACCGCCGTTGTTCCCGAATAGACCGCTCTTGTTGCCGAAGCGGGCGCGGCGGTTCATGCGGGCCTTCGGCTTCAAGAAGAGGCTTAGTAATTGTGTTGAGTTGAAATGCTTGTCATCGGGTAGCAGGTTCCGAGTCTTCGACTTCCAGTCCTTCTTCGGCATAGATATGGCAGAGTTGCTAGCTGCTTGCGTATATATGGCATCGGCTAGCTTCTGGTCTAGGGGAGACTTGAAGTCTATCTCGAAAGGCTCTTTCTCTTTTCGTTGACGAGTGGCCGTTTCGGGTTTGTTGGCGTCCTTGATTTTTCGTATTCTCCAGTGTTCCGGGCCGGCCCAGTTCTTCTGGAGAGCTTGGTCGAAGTAGCCTAGGATATCTTCGTGCATCTTATCTGCATTCTTGGCGTGCTTCATAGAGATAATGTAGTCGCCATTGTCATCCTCAACACCATCGACACCGTCCACCCCGGGCATACCATCGTCGGCGCCGACGCTGTAAGGTCGCATTTGAGGTTCTAGTGCGGCTTCCCGGGCCCATGCCTCACCACCCTCACCGAACGCAACTTCGGCGATATCGAAACCTCCCATGGCGGTCATATCGTCAAATCCAGCAGGGTTGTCTTCGTCGATGAACATGCCGGATTTGTCGCCGCTAGCATTGGTCCCACTAAGATCTTCATCATCGTCATCATTCGAGGCGCGTAGGAATGGTAACTCCATAGATCCTGTCGGGTTGCCAAGCTCAAAAGTCTTCAATGATGGGCAGATATCTTGCTCGTCTAATTTGCTAAGATCTGGGAAGAACTTAGCGCCGAGAGCACCGATGTCGATTTCCACATCGTCTTCTTCTTGTGCGGGCTGTTCCCCTACGATAGTTGCTTCCGACTGATTGTCATCTACTTCTTCATCCTCTTCATCTGCTGTAGCATCCTCTCTTCGTCGAGGCTTAACACCCTCTGCAGAAGCGTCGTTGGCGTCATCGCTACTATCGAATACAATGCGACCTTGACCGTCGATCATAAGGTGGTTGAGTAGAAGACCTTTAGCGCCACCTTCATCAAAATCCGCCGAGGCTTTCTTGAATAGTGGGTCCACTCCGAATTCAAGCTCGAACTTCTTGAGTTGCAGGGAAGCGAATGATGGTACAAGGGTAGCTTCCGAGGATCGTTGCTGTAACTGGGGTTAATACTTTCTTGTAATGTGATGTCGTAGCTCATTAAGCTTACTCTCTTCTTCGTTTTCTTCTTAATTACGTTACCATCCTCGTCAACCTCCTCTTCACTTTCCTCGCCGTCTTGATCGCCATCTTTATCTTTCTTCTTGGAATTGCTATCTGCGAGACCGCTAAGTAGTTTGCCTGTTTCCGTAGCTACGCTGTCGACTCTGCTCGTATAAATCTTGACGCAACCATCTAAGGTGCAACTGGCTCTCTGGAAATTGACTCCGTCCCCATCCTTCAAAAGTGACATATCGTGGAAGTAATCGATAAGTGCGAAATTCCATGAATTAGTAGCATTGATTTTGTTGTCTGTGGCCATCTTCATCCATTCCTCGAAATTGGCCAATATGGGCATGCGCTTCATAGGCGTCACGCCCGTGTTCGTGCCGGCCACATATACATCGTCGTCGTCATCCCCGGCGCGTCGCGGCGTGCGCGGATTCGAGCGGGGAGACCCATTATCGAGATCAGCCAGCCTTTTCTTCGCAGGCGTCGCCGCAGCCGCCTGCAGATCATTAATCTGTCTTTCGTGCAGGGCTCGCCTTGAGTGAAGCCTCCCCTTTTTCTCTTGTGCGTCGTCGTTCAGAGGGATCCTGTTTTTTTGAGTTTAAAGGTTAGAGATTTATTAGGGGTCTGGTTGCTAGGGGAGGTGCAGGAGATGCGGGACAGCTGAACAACCGGTGTACCGGTGTAGTAAACATATGACGCCTGACTCGGTCACTCACTTTAGGGGGGATTTAAATGGAGATCCTGAAGAACCGCTTGTTGTTCGGCTGCTGACGCTGGCGCGAGGAACCTGAGCTACTCGAGGCATCTTTGGATTTTCTGGATGCGCATGTAGTTAGGATGTCTGTGTTTTGGGCCGAGATACAGGTCATAAAAATTATGTATGTCGCGTTGCGTTGCCTATTCGGAGTTTGTGCGTCGTGAGGTTGCGTCGTGCGGGACGAGCTTGGGACTTTGCGCAAGTAAACAAATCAGAAATCAGCTAAACCTATTTAGTCTAAAATTGGGGTTTTGGCGGGGAGATGGAGAGCTGACTTGCCAATCTTCCACACCTTTCACGCTTCCCGCTTTCTGCAACTTTCCGAACTCTAAGGCGCTGCGCCACCGCCACAATGATAAGGGGAAAAGGGGAGCCTAGAGGAATGGTTTCAAACGGCCTGTGGCGTAACCCCTCTGCCCCTCCAAAGTGCTCATGTTCCTCCAATTGGAAAATGGCTAAATGGAGCTGACACAGCCTCTCTTGGCAAAGTACGCGTGGGATACTTGCTCGGAACTTATTGCCCGTGTACGTGGATAATGTTTGTACTTGACTACTTACGGATTATCTAAGAAACTAAGAGCAACTGCCCACTGGAGTCTTAGAGCCCAGGAGCTAAAGAGAAAGATCACCCGGATTCTCTTCTTTTAAACGTTATTCCAAACGTTCAAACATTATTTTTCTTCAAATCTTCCAATCCTCAAACAATTGCTCTTAAACTTTCCTCGAGAATGTCTTGATTTAACATTCGCCAAGTCATAGCGCATACAAGCGCGTGCGAGAATCTTGATATCGACGTCACATCTTGTCTGAGGCCGCCCATCTACACTTAAGCACATTCAACCACACCACAACTTACTTGTCAATCAATTGTCAATGCCTTGGATTTCCAGCGGTCTGGGAAGGATCTGACGCATTAGCTTCAGTTACAGGACATACTGCGCAGTACACATGTTATGTCCGGGGTTCTTTCTGTCGTCCACGTCAACGGGACGTAGGGATGTCTATTGTAGTAGTATTTCTAAGGTACCTACCGGGTAGTTGATTGGCTTTCTCGTCCTGAACCTGAGCTCACCACTTCATCAATACCACCTCCTAAACAATACCCAAGAACTACCTAATACCTAAATTAGCTATCAGTTCTATCATTACCATCCATCCCGACAGGATTTGACCTTCCCAATCGTTTTGCTATATCATATAATATCTTTTCGCTCGTTTTTGGGTCCAGGTTTCATCTTACCGCTTGACAAATTCCATCAATTTTTACTCATGCCATAATCCCCTATTTCCCCCTTGGCTATGGCATTTTAATCGCAACCAGCCAGCCAAGCCAAAATGCACACTACTTTATCTTGGAGGAGGGGGGTGGTCAGCTCTCGGCCGTTTTATACAACAATATTCATTATTACCCTCCTCGCCACATACAGTATATTCATACGAGGACCAACGGTCTCATCAAGGGCGCCCCCATCTCTTACCCCGCGGTCTGGGGAAGAATGTCGCTTAGTTCACGATGCCCCTGACAAGTGTGCCTTTGTAAGGCTCAATTGTAGGGGTGACGAAGCAGGCATTATACAATATTTGACATTCTACTATTGCGACTTTCAGCGTGCACAGCCCGTCGCCTTCATTATACTGGCTCTCTGGCTAGGCTTGCTGTTCACCACTATCGGTATAGCCGCTAGTGACTTTTTCAGCGTCAACCTTAGCACCATTGCAACCGTCCTCGGTCTCAGTGAGAGCCTTGCCGGCGTTACCTTCCTAGCTCTGGGAAATGGCTCGCCCGATGTTTTCAGTACATTTGCCGCCATGAGCTCCAATAGTGGGAGCATGGCCATCGGCGAGTTAATTGGTGCCGCAGGCTTCATCACATCTGTCGTTGCCGGTTCTATGGCTCTTGTGCGCGAGTTCAGGGTTTCTAGGAAGACCTTCGTTCGAGACATCTGCTTTTTCATAGCGGCCGTCAGCTTTGCCATGGGCTTCTTAGCCGACGGTTACTTACACCTATGGGAATGCGCGTCTATGATTGCTTTCTATATCTTCTACGTCATCGTGGTCGTTGGCTGGCATGCTGTCGTTAAAAGGAGGAAAGCCCGGCGAGCCAAGGAGGCCCAATCTCGTGGTCATTTCTATGCAACTGCGAACGAACATGGAGATGACGCGTTGGAGCCATATAGAGACGACCCGGATGACGAAGACGTTCCGCCGGCAGAGCGTCGTATTTCGTGGAGAAGTGGGTCCGATATCAGCGCGCTAGAGCGTGGACCTAGGATTGAGGTCGGCTCGCCTGATGAGGACGATGGTGACCATAACCAACATGTTGCTGCGGAGGTGACGAGCAGTATGCGAGTGAATCGTCCGCGTGGAAGGAGGAGCAACACGACGACCATTACCCCAATTCGACCTAGCCTAGTTGGCGCGCTCGAATTCAGGTCAGTATTGTCGTCGCTGCAAGAGGAAGGGAACTTGCGAATGCGACCAATACATCACGGTCGTAGCAATTCTGCCGAACTTCTGCAAGCAGGAGCCCCTATTGTTCGAGGGAACAAGAGCGTTCAAACGATTCAGGGCGTCAAGGACGCTTCTGTCGTCGTTAGGAACCGCTCACGATCATCCGGAGCCGTTCCGATAACTATTGATGTTGACCTTGCTCCCCAAGAGTCGTCGGGCGATAAAGGTAGGGCCCCTAGCCCACACACCATAGGAGGGAAGCTGGCACCTCCACCCAACGATCTTTTGGGCGGAGATTTTGCGGAAGGCTCTACTTCGGAGGACTTTTCCCAGAAACCGAAATTGCATCGCCTCCGCATACCAAGTCCACCTCGTGATAATGAAAGGTCATCACGGAGGTCCTCACGACCTTCCCCATCACTATCGCCGTTCCCCTCATTTACGGAATCACCCTTCATGGCCACAGAAATTTCTCACCAACCTCCACATATGATGCTTCCGTCCTCCATGGAAGAACGGAATGCATCCCTGCGTGATTTAGTTGAAAACAGAAATTCGAGACCGACTCGTTGGTGGCCCTATCAGTTATTGCCTCCACCACAGACCATACTTTATACTCTTTTCCCTACTTTGCAAGGTTGGAAGAGTAAAAGTATATGGGACAAGTTTGTTAGCGTGATATCTGTACCCAGTATATTCTTCTTAGTCATCACACTGCCTGTAGTGGAGACTGAGACGCCCGACGATGACTCAGAAGGAAGTATTGTAGAACAGCTAGCTTCAGAGCAACTGGGGAATGCAGTACCAGTATCGTCGGAGACTGTCGAGCCTGGGTTTTCTATCCAACCCGAGACAGAGTGGCAGAGGTACAGGCGGCGCACAAGGTCTAGAGCATCTAGTCGCAGCCGCTCACCTAGCCATGCTAGTTTCATCTCTCTGACTGGTCCCAGCGATGGGCAAATCATCGATATACAAACCGATGATGCACAAGGGTCGGACCAACCCCAGACGAGACCGGTTTTTGTCCCTTCAGAAATACACATATCAAAACCCGCCTCAGAACCTGAACAGACGAGTTCAACGCTGAGCGAGGAAGAACAGGGATGGAATCGCTGGCTATTGATCCTCCAAGTTTTCACTGGTCCGATATTCTGTGTGCTGATAGTCTGGGCAAACATGGCAGAAGATCTTGACCAACCTTTCACTATCCTGTGGAAAGCGTTGCTGATTTCGCTTGCTTGCTCCGTGGCTATACTTGGTCTTATACTGCTGTTTACGTCCTCTGATCACCGACCCAAGTACCATTTCTTGTTCTGCTTTCTAGGATTCTGTATATCGATCGCGTGGATCTCGACAATTGCCGGCGAAGTAGTTGGAGTGCTTAAAGCATTTGGGGTAATCTTGGACATATCAGAAGCGATATTGGGCCTCACCATTTTTGCAGTTGGCAATTCGGTCGGAGACCTCGTAGCGGATGTAACTGTCGCCCGGCTAGGTTACCCGGTGATGGCTCTGTACGTCTTTCCCATAAAGGAAATTATGTTGATCCGCTTAGCTAACCTTGTGTAGATCTGCGTGCTTCGGCGGACCCTTGTTGAACATCCTGCTCGGCATCGGCCTCGGAGGTGCTTATCAATTGATTGACGCCGCAAAAGACAGAAAAATCACACACCCCGAAGATCCGATCCTCTATGAGCCGTACCACATACAAGTCAGTGGGACACTCATGATATCCGCTATTACTTTACTTTTCACACTTCTTGCGCTACTTGCTGTGGTACCAATGAACAGATGGATGATGAACAAGAAGATTGGCTGGAGCTTGATAGGGCTTTGGTCTGTTAGCACGGTCGTAAACTTGGCCATCGAGGTCACGGGCGTGTGGCAGGAAATTGCATGAGTGCGTTGCGCGATGAAAACGAGATCACGATATAGTTCTACTAAGTGCGTGTACGATTGCGAGAAATTGAATCGATTCGAGTCTAGCATGGCGTTTCGGACAAGTAGTGTAAATGAATGGGACTTGTATTTGAAAGACGATTTATTTAGACGAACATCCAATTTCCACCCAACCCCGTGCGCGATTCCCCAGAGCTCGAACCTAAGTTGTCGTAGGGCGAGGCCTTGCCCTCGTCAGTGCTTTGTAGAACGAGTGACGATGTGATGATGCGTGTAGCTTACATAAGCGGATTCGGAGATTGAAGGGGAGGGGAAACACCAAAAAAAGCAAGAGAAATCAGCCACGATTCTTTCCATTGCGCGATTTTTGGATATCCGATCATAGATGTAAGAAACGAAATGTCTCAGCCTCTCATGTCTTTCAAGACGCAGCTAGTATCATCATGGGAATTCCATCGTCCCGTCATTTAAGTAGGTAAGCTCCCTATCATTCGCTTCTATGCAGACAAATCCATATAGATAGAGATACAGAGGTAACAGCCACAGCATTTGCCAAATCACTTGTTACCTCTTCTCGAAATTCAATATACTTCAAAAGACTTAACTACGTTTCGCTGCCATCATTAGCCTACCCGAGAACTAGCGAACTGTGCCTAGAAAACGAGACACGTGGTACGACCGACAAATGGAAGGAGCTCGACAAGACGGAGAGGATTCTAGAAAGCCCCTCTCGAAGAAGAGCGCCGGGTTCAAGGGGACGGAGGTCCCTTTCGCGGAAATGGATTTAGACAAGTTGAAAGAGATGACAAGTGAGGAGAGGGATCGGCTGCTTGAATGGATAGGACAGATGGCAGGTGAACTGGGAAAGGAGATGGAAGATGTGTGGGAGAAGACGGAGGGGAAGAAGGAAAGGGGAAATGTGAAGAAGGGGATAGGGGAGGAAGCATTCGGCTCGGAGGACTTGGCTCAACTTGTTTTCAACACAGTGTGGGGTGGGCAGAGTACGTCGGAGTTGAAGAGGGCTCCTGAAGCTAAGGATGGTACGTCGGGCTCGCGTGGTGAGGATTTGGTCGAGTCTAGCAAAGCCGGACCGCTGGAACCCTTCGATGATATGAATATTGATGAAGAGGAGGTTACAGTGGTAGAGAAAGTGAAAAGGGGGAAAGGGAGGGGGAAAGGGGTTGCTTCACTATATAATTGGGAGTCATGAAATAGTTGAATCAAAAGAGATCATGTTTGTCAGCGAAGGTGCGTATGAAACCAATTGATTCTATGCGTCAATTACTGAGTTACCTAGCCCGTATCTGGAGAAATACCTCTATAGATAGGTAATCGTTGCCCTCCTAGCTCAACGTCGGTTCATTCAACAAACTTGATAATGGCCGGTGAATTTTCCTTGACACGATAGTTCAGATCATTCATCTGGTAGCTGTAGAGATAACCCTCTTTATAACGCTCTTCAACAAACGCCGGATCCTCGGCTCTCAGCCCGAAACAGCCACCCTCGTCCGGAAACATCCCCTCGAAGAACATCTTCCCCTCAGCTTCGTCCTCGAACGTCCACCAGAAAGCGCCTAAGCGCTTCTGTGCAAATTCAACGCTATACTCAGACCCAGGAGTGATGTCAGAGGGCTTCGATGTGGAGAAATATCAGTATATTACGATCGATTCGCATGACGGGTATACATACGCTTATATCTGTGCTATATTGGAATATCCTTTCGCCGCTTATCTCATGAGTCGCAGTCAGCTCGCCTTTACCGACCCCAGGCACGACTTTGAAGAGCTCGAGCTCACTCTGTCGGAGATCTAGTGGCGGGTGAGAAGGGCGGGGGGCGCTGACGGCAGGAGCGAATGGGATGACTCTGTCCGGATCCGAGACGCTCTTTAGAAACAGAGCGCCCATGTACAGGCCCGCTTCTCTGTCGTCCAGTGCGGTCCATCGCGTGTTGACGAGGACCCCGGATGATGGCTTGCTGGAGGATACTGTCTTGGCTGAGACGATGATGTTCAACGGCTCGCTGAGGCGCGACAGGCTTACTGTGCTCGGTGAGACAGAGACAGAGAGTTCGATCTCCGCGTACGGTTTCGAAGTCATGGTAGAACTAATTTGCGGGGTTTCAAGGAATACGATGTGAGTTTTGGAGAGTCTGGGATGAGGAAGGTTGGTGTTGATATAAGTTAGGTTGGGATGACAAGCACGTGACGATTGTTATACTATAGGAGGTCGTCCAAGGATAAACCTTGGTAGGTACATATCTACATTGTCAGAGTTCTTATATTGGATGGGACAGGTGCTAATGTTACATACCTCGTCATGTCTTCGATATGCTGTAGCCTGTTTGAAGTACATACAGAGTAAGCCCTAGTTAGCAGAGGTTCACAACTCCAAGAACGAGTCATGAGATTCTATTAGCTTAGGTATCGCGATGCTGTGGCTCATCAAACTGGATATGATCTACATCTTCTTGGATAGAAATTCGAACGAGTACCTACCAGGTAAGTAGGTACTTATGTCATCAGACTAAGAATGGTTGGAGTCTTGGGACCGGTCTAGATTCATGTGGGCAGAACGTCACACTTGATCAAGAAACGTTCTGTGATGAGGATATAGAAGATGTACTAGACATTCTTGAATCACACAGTAAGCACGGCTTCCCCGTGGGGAACGACCTCGGGAAGTAATTCGAGGCATTGTGTACGAGATATGTACCTACTTGTCGTCGTTAGGGTTTAGGTTAAGCAATAGTGAATGGAGAAATATAAAAGCTAACGAGGTGCATGGTATGTTATTGCTCCTATCTCTCTATATCGTATCAGCATAGCACTCAATCGGTACACCAAGTTCATAACCATCATGGGATTTATTCGATCTGTTAACCTTCTGCTCCTAGGACTCCTCGTCCCCTTGGGCCAGGTTATCTCTGCGCCTACAGCCGAAGGAGAATCAACGATTCTCGCTAGAGACTACAGAAACTACACCGATTGCAGTGTTGCCCAAAGAAACAAAATCAACAGGGCTTTCCAAGATGCAGCCGTTATGGCACGACAAGTTGCTCAGAATCATGGGAGCCAAACTTTCACTTCATCCCCAGCGTGAGTATTCGATAAATACCAAATTCGCCTGCGTAAAGATCGCTTACACAGTATATCCGCCGCAGTTACAAGCATTACTTCAGGGATGACCAGCACACTATTGTTGGTAATATGTTTGCTGTAATCGCACGACAATGGGAACCACCAGCACCAAATTCTCATCAATCCGGTGCAGGCCAATCTGTCATGTTGAACCAATTCAAGGTGAGCATCACTTGTCAAGATGCTCCTATCTGTAGCGGCAGCGGAACGAAGTCCTTGGTCATCACCGACCTCAGACCAGGAAACAACACTTTCATTCCTAGGATGCGATTCTGTCCACAATTCTTCAAACCTCAGGAGATGAGCACCAGTCGAAATCTGGACTCTCTTCCTTACAAGCTAAATCCGGGCCGTCGCGATGAGAGCTGGTGCAAGCCTGGGTACAAGTTTCGAGACTTCGAAGTATCCGGGACCACAGTCATCCACGAGATCACACATCTGGACGAAGCCGGACTCTCTGCTGGTCTGACAAGGCGACGTATTGAAGGGTATGTTCTTTTGTCCTTTCTACCTACATGTATCATGTCGTCTATACTGTAAAACATGACTAACATTGACAATCCCAGCCAAAACTTCTACTCCGCTGGGGCGGAGGACATATACACGGAACGTGGGTACTCATCTGACCCTCCAACTGCGGCACGTCAGCTCCATAAGAACTGGATCGAAGCCCTTAGGACACGCCCACCGAGGAATCCGCCCCCATACCCCGAGACTGTTAATGCTGAAAGTTATGCCGCAAGTGTGACTGAGTGGTGGTTCATGAGTAAGTGTAACCTCCAAGAAATTAGCCTCTAGGGGGCTAGAACTGGGTGGTCGTACATATGAGGCATATTTCCAGGGAATGATGACTCATACGGTGAGAATAACCTAGGTGGCTTAGATTAACAGGTGGCTGGTAAAGTTGGATACAGCTGGAATCTAGGGTTGATCTTTGATCAGAAAAGGGGTAACTGGGCAAAATGAATAAAGAACTGAACATCCTCTTACCACAACAGGAACCTTGAATCCGACAAAAGCCAACCATCCACGCCTCATATATCTAAGATATGATCAGGAACGGTCGTGTGTCCTTTGTGTGTATCCCAATCTGAGTGTGTGTTTTTGCTTTTTTCACTGTGGTAGAATAACCAACCAATCGGATATGATTGGGCAGCAAGTCTGGGCAGTAAATATTAAGGCTGCGTGCAAATTCAATTTTCTAGTAATCACCTCTACGGTAGCCTATTGCAGCGTCTAATGAAAATGATATACGAAGCGCTCTTCTGATCGAACTATCCAATGTTATTCTCTAGTTTCATAAGAAACATAAAATCACTATGGCCAACTATCTCGACCGAAGTTCTCCGGACATAGATTCAAAAGCCGATTTATATTCTCCCCTAAAGTTCGAACGAGATCAAGTTAGATTTATCGAGATTTTGCCTTCCGATACCAACGACGAACCGGTACGATGCCTGCTCAAAACCACGGAGCTAACACGCGATATTCGTTACGCCGCCTTATCCTACGTTTGGGGTGACCGCGAAGATACCAGAGATATCATTGTAGATGGAGTTGAGTTTCCGGTGACGAATAATTTAGAGTCTGCATTACGGTATTTGAGAAAAGACGGGTTTCCGAAGCATGATGGAACCGATGACTGCCGGCTCCTGTGGGTCGATGCAGTTTGCATTAACCAAGCCGACAACTCTGAACGTAATCATCAATTGGTCCTAATGAGTTCTATCTACAGGAATGCCACTTCCGTTTTCTCGTGGCTTGGACCTCCGAAGGACAGAATTGATCATGCACTGCAATTGATACACGATTTTGTAGAAGAAATGGTCACCGTACCGGATACGATGGACTGCTCAGCATCCCGTGAGGATATGACACAGACAAATATGGAGTGGCCAGTCTTCCCGGAATTCGATTTGGATTTGAATTCTAGTAAGCTTTTCTCTGACTGGATGTCGGTCCCAAAGTTTGGATCCTGCAAATACTGGACAAGGATGTGGATTATTCAAGAGCTAGCATTAGCCAAATCGCCAAAGGATCTTTGGATTATCTGTGGTTCTAAATTTCTATCTTATGAGAAGCTTAAAGCGTTTTTCTCATTTTTCCATTCAGTTACTTGGAAACATCCTCCGGAAACCACCCAACATGATCATACGAAACTGACGAAAAAACAATGGTTAGCGATGGCAAATCCAGCTATACTCCGTAGGATTATAGTAGACAGATTGCTATCCTTTGTGGAGCACCTGAAAGACGACATACAAAATGATTCAATAGTACCACACACAACTCTATGGAAACACGTTATCTCAGCGTCACTTATTGCCTCTGCAACGGATCCTCGGGACATGGTGTATGCTGTACTGGGTTTGGTCCCTAACAACATGATACCAGATTATAACAAATCTGTAAGACAGATATATCTTGACGCGGTCCTACACGACGGAATTTCCAAGGCCGTGAATATCTCATTACAATTCTCCGGCCGTGGCTATAATATTGGGAACAAGAATGAGCTTCCATCGTGGTTACCAGATCTCCCCAATCTCAAAAGTGACTGGGACACTTATTTCTGGGATTTTCGCACAGATATCGGCCCATTGCTCAAAGATATCAAACTTCGAGAGCCCGAGCTAGCTTCACAAA
Source organism: Annulohypoxylon nitens (assembly GCA_022496965.1). Classification (NCBI taxonomy): domain Eukaryota; kingdom Fungi; phylum Ascomycota; class Sordariomycetes; order Xylariales; family Hypoxylaceae; genus Annulohypoxylon; species Annulohypoxylon nitens. The sequence goes on from MU386633.1 coordinate 838,099, forward strand.
ACGTTCTTAACGTTCAAGGGATCGTCTGCGGTCATGTGGCATCCTGCCTGAGACTAATTGGTTCTAAGAAACCCCCAAGTGACCTAGAGGAGTCTCGGAAATTATACCAGCTCTGTGCTGACTATCTAATTAATTTCAGAATGCCCCCTAAAAATCCCTTTGATACCTCCGAGTCAGGCCATAGGCCGTTACTGGCTTTGATGATTGTCTTGAATTGGAAAATTGAGAAGTTTGGACAAGCATATAACAAGGACATTATGAAAGTTTCCAGACCCATCAACGCGACTCGACTACCAAATATAAGTGACCTGGACCTTCCTTACCATGGTTACTGGATAATCGAAAAAGTTCTCGGACATATCCTCTTGAATCTGAGTGAGGAGCAGCGAATGATCCAGGCAAGACGATTCGGGCTCGTTTCCGGTTCCCTTTTTGAGTTTGTGCTGCGTTCTTTTGATGGTACGCAACGTCATTTCACGAATGAAATGGCAAGATCAACCCCGGCTTCTAGTTCAACGTCTATGTTCATAGACCTTTTACTAGATTGTATATATCGGGGCAGTATGTCAATCTTCCAGACCGATCAGGGGTATATAGGCATAGGACCTGAAGGCTTACAGCCTGGAGATCTTGTCTGCGCCGTTGATAAATGCTCGCTCCCTGTTTTACTGAGGAAGGAAGCAGAGAACGAAGATTCACCCTTTGTACATGTGGGATGTTGTTACGTTCTAGGCTTGTCAGGTGGAGAGCCGGCTGAGATGGTTAGGACGGGAGAGCTGAAGATCAAGACATTCAAGATACGTTGAAGCTTGGGCATGGCTTAACTCACCCTATCTAATTGAAAATCAATTCAAAGATCACAGTTGATTCTTCTTTTTTTCTTTTTGGGAATATTGATTATTGAGTATTAGAAGTCCACGAATAGGAGCCATGTGCTACCCCTATTTCGGTACGTAGCTACGTACTCGAGCTGGTGCGGAGCATTGTGGGACAAATCGAGCTTCAATTGGTGCAAGACCCCCCTATTTTCTTGACCGCCTCCGCTAACACGAGGGTACCCCTCAACCCCTCCCCCTCCATTTTGCAGGGGTCCGAGTGTTTTATTATATCGAGGCGCAGCCGTTGACTCTTTGATGAAAACACCACCTAATAATTTCCTAGCTTGAGGACACGCGTTCTAAACTTTGACATATAAGAGTAGTTACTCGCTCGTTTAGATGAATTGAGGGTCAATAAAAAAACAAATTAGAGAGAAATCACACTCACAATGGACGCCGCTGCCCCTCCTTACCCTCCTCTAGAGGACCGCCCGATCAAGAATACGATCGCGCTTTTCGATGTCGACGAGACCCTCACCCCCGCCCGTCTCTCCGTGTCCCCGGAAATGCTCCAGACGCTCGAGAAGTTACGGCAAAAAGTCGCAATTGGCTACGTTGGTGGATCCAACCTAGTCAAGCAACAAGAGCAGCTGGGCACCGGCGACCGGCCCGTAACGTCCATGTTCGACTTCTGCTTCAGCGAGAACGGACTTACGGCCTTCAAGCTAGGCCAGGAGCTGCCCTCAAACAGCTTCATCAAGTACATCGGCGAGGACAGGTACAAGGAGCTGGCCAGTTGGATCCTGCACTACATCGCGGACCTCGACATCCCCGTCAAGCGCGGTACCTTCATCGAGTTCCGCAACGGCATGATCAATGTTTCGCCCATCGGCCGTAACGCCAGCACGCAAGAGCGCAACGAGTACCAAGCGTACGACTTGAAGAACAAGATTCGCGAGACTATGGTCGAGAAGATGAGAGAGAAATTTGGACACCTGGGTCTGACGTAAGCGCCCTCGAATTAAATTGAGTTCTTTTTTTCCTTTTTTTTATAAAAAAAGGGGGGGGATGGGATAAATTAACATGCTAAACCTCACAGCTTCTCGATCGGCGGCCAGATCTCCTTCGACGTCTTCCCCACGGGCTGGGACAAGACGTACTGCCTGAAGCACCTAGAAGCCGAGGCCCAGAAGCCCGGCGGCATCACCTACACGACGATCCACTTCTTCGGCGACAAGACCGACAAGGGCGGCAACGACTACGAGATCTACGTCGACCCCCGCACCATCGGCCACTCCGTCAAGAACCCCGTGGACTGCCTCCGGCAGATCAAGGAGACTTTCGATCTATAGACCATATATCTACAGACACTTACTAGGCGCATATGCACGAGCACAACATGTTTTTAGAAACGACATCGAGTCTTGAAACTAATTACAAGAGAAAAGGGGGGTTCGTTAGACGAGAGCACAAGATCTATGTGACAAACACTATATGGTGTTGTGCCTGCAGATAAAACGGGTTCAACAAAACAAAAAATTAAAAGACCTAGAAAAGGTAGAGAGCGCCTAGCCGCCTAATGGGTTTAGAAATGTCATTTATCTCTAGCTGCGTAAAACCTCACCTCGAAAATACCTTCAAATAAAAATGTTGTAAAAGAGAAATTAAGTCTACTACTTAGCTCAATTGCTGTTGAACGTGATGAGGCATTATTAAGTCACGATTAACATACATTTCAGGGGATCAAGGAACATCTCAGCGTCTTTCGTAACTTATTCTTTATCATTCAGGCATGACTGACTACTACTCCTACCTCCTACCTAAATACCGTATACAAGGTATCCCGTATCCAAGAAGTCAAGCACAACCCCCCTCACAACCAACTTTCCGAGCTTACTTCGTTCTAGACGGCTACAGATGTCATTCCTCCTCATACATCCCCCATTCTCACACTCGCTTAAGCAATCGAAGTTGCACTTCCTCCCTACCTACTCACAGTTTTTCCTACTCACCCTCATCACCGCCCAAACTCAAGATGCGGCACAATAACAGGCCCATACTTCGTCGGCGCAGTAAACGCGCCATCCCCCTGAACCACGAAATCCACCGCCAAGCTCAACTTATTCAGCCCCCCATTCGCCTGCTGCTGCTGCTGCTGCTGCGCCGCATTCGGGCCATACGGCGTCGCGGGCACAGCATCGGGATCGAACGCCATAACAGCGACGTAATTCCTCCTCCCCATAAGTTTCTTCAGTTCGCGGGGGGCGCCCGAGGCGTCCGTGTGGAAGATCTCCATCATGTCTTCCTTGGTGTCGCTGACCTCGTTGTGCGAGGACCGTTGGCCGTTGGTTGGGATGTAGTGTGTGCGGTTGTTGTGCAGCATTTTGAGGATGTATTGCGCGGCGGGGGCGGCGACGATCGGGGATGTGATGACCTGGAACATGGTCTTGTGGTCGCTGGGGTGCGCGGGGTCGTGCACGAGGCCGGCGCCGGCAGCGTTGACGTCTAGGCTTCAAGTCAGTAACGAGGACCAAAAAAGAAAAAGAAAAAGGTGGCGTAGAAAGATTTGCGTACCTCCAGATAAGAACGTCATACGCAAGCCCTTCTGGTGCGAGATGCCTTGCAGCGTGCGGATCAGGTACGTCCGCTCGAGGTCCTTGCTATCGTGTGTCCACATATCCTTCAAAATCTCGCTGATATCCAGGTCGCCGAACTGGTTAACCACATTACCCATAAGTCCGGACTTCCCGACGGCCTTCTTGACCTGGCTGAAGCCCTGCGCGACCATCTCCTTACCACCGACGATACCCGCCACCGAGCTTGTGACTTTGCCAAGCACGTTGTACGACATATTGACTGCCTTCTTACCTGTCGCGAAAGTGTTGGCTAGGCTTTCTACTGTGTCGAGTCGCGGGTAGATAATAGGCACAGAGAGCATCCAGAGGCAGTGTTGGACACTGGGCGGCAGCATTGCTACCTTGGGGAAGAGGCCTTGGTATGTCGGACCTGCGAGCACGCGATTTTGTGTTCGCTCCGACCGAAGATCGACACCAACCACGACTACTGCAGGACCGAGATACTTGATGAAGTGCCAGCCTTGTCCTGTAACAGTGAACAAATCTAAGTCGTGGCTAACATTTCGAAGAACCTCTAGCGTGGTGTGGTGCTGGAAAAGTAAGTACATATCCACAGCTATCCGACCGATATTCTTGAACATTTGCGAGGTTTGCATGTAATCGGGGTAAGATCCATAGCCGTCGAAGCTGGCAAACCGTCAGTATAAATCCTCATTGTATAGAGTCCACGTTATGGTAATATTCAACAACTTACATGTCGTGGTCATCGATCTGGCAGACGTGAGGAATCTGCGCAAACGCCTCACGAAGGAACGGCTGATCGAAATGGCTAGTATAAAAGTGGAAGTAAGCGTGCGACACGTCTTCCTCATGACGAGCCGTCCACGAAGCGTTTTTTCTGTTCTCCTTACCCGGCATAGCCAACCATTGTTTGAGGAGCGGGACTTCTTTCCACAATCGGTCTCCGTATATTTGGTCGCCCAAGCCGAGCTGGACGTGGAAACCACCACAGTCAACGTTCTTCTGCAACACATCTTTCCACATGAACCCAAGTCCACCAAGTTTGCTGCGTTCATTCTGGTTCGTGCTTGCGGCAAAGTCGTTTCCAGAGTGTGCGATAAAGCGCCAGTTAGTCTCACTTCGGCCGGCAACCACAAATTCATATCTAGTGCAACCAAGATGTGATGTGACAGCATAAGTCCATCTTTCCGTGCCACTTTCGCCCATCTGTAGGTCGACATCGTATTTAAAGAATTGCCACCTTTGGTGTGTATAGATAGAACGAGCTGTTAGCTGGCGGGGATTTGGTGATAAATCGGTACTGAGATGGATGTGGATAGTGGGCGGTTGGGGAGCGTCCGTGACGATAAGGATGCTTCCTAGCCATATTCCCTTCTCAATATCCATATTCGTATATCTTAGGTAAGGACCGAAGTAAACGCCATTTGTGGGTTGAACTTTGTACATGTCTACACCAACACCGGGAGGACCTGTAAAACCAGCAGCGGTCGGCGTAGCTGTCGCGACGCTCATAATACTCTCAGCATAGCCGGGAGTTTGTGGTGGGAACATCGGCGAGGCCATTGCGCTCTGCTTGCCAAACATTGGCGAACCGAGAGGGTTGCCGTAGGTTGACGCGGTGGGGGATAGAGGTGCAGTTTCATGGTGGATAGGGTTGGGTCCCTTGGGGAATTCCCATTGCGTGGCCTGTGTGGCTAGATGAATATAATAGTACTGACCGGAGTTCTGGTCAAGATGTGCAATCCAACCCTCAGGCAGCGGGGGAGGAGAAGTAGGACCTTGGCCTTGAAATGGAGACGGGGTGTGTGTGACTGTTTGTGCTTGCACTTGGTGACCACTGTGTTGACTCTCGGGTCTTGGATCATTGGCAAATGCAGGATGTCCGGGATGTTGCAGAGCCGGAGACGCAAGTCCGGCTGCTATCTCGGCCTGCTTCTTCGGTGGGGATGCTGCAGAAGAAGCTTGAGCTGCTTGAGCCGGTGCCGGTGTTGAGCTTGTACTCGGCTGAGCCGGCCGTTGCTTCTCGTTGGGGTATGCTGAAGAGCTTGCACCGGTATTGATACTGGAATATGCGGGTGGTGGGCTAGGCGACATTTGCATCCGCTGGAAATCTTGTTCCAGCACACTGATTTGAAGGGCGGGTCCGCCATTGCTGTTGCCATTAGTGGCATTGTTATTGCTATTGTTAGTAGTAGCTGTGGCGATGTTTGATGGTCGCGCTGCCTGAGCGCTAAACGACGATGCAGTAGGGCTCGCGACAGGATTTGCTCCTTGGTAAACCGTGGGAGGTCCATGCGGTTGTTGGTCAGGAGTCTCCGTAGGCGTCCACGGGCGAGGTGGTTGCTGGGTAGCAGGGTGCTGGCCATATTGCGCTAACCGTTGGCTCGCTGCTGGACTCTGAAGACTGTTTAGTGTTGCGGTTCCGGATATGCCAGCGGCCGCATATCTTGCTTCGATACCTCCTCCCGGGATGGTGCCCGGCTCAACGATAGGTGTTTCCGGCGGAGGAGGCGATCCTCGGCTTGCTCTTGTAGTTGACGTAGAAGCTGTAGAGGCGAAACGATTCACTCCACTATCCGCAGGCATCTTAAGATAGCTGTCTGAATTCACTTGGTTCGGCTGAGGTCGCACATTGTTGTTTGAGCTTGAGCCCGAAGCTGCAGAACTCGCTCTAGGCGGGGGATAATAGGGCTTCTGATGATAATCGGGAAAGGATGTGCTGGAAGAAGCAGGCACTGGTTTTGGTTGGTTGAGCGGTTTCGCAAAGAGACCTCCGTCGTCTCCTGGAGGACTAGCGGGACTGAGCGCTCCTGGTAGAGGCTTAGGACCGGCTCCTCGTCGCTCTGCAAGACCAGGTCCCTTCTTCTCAATAGGACTCGTATCTAATCGCGGGGTTGTGTCGTTGAGGCTATCTGAGTGTACAGAGCTGACAGGACTTATGTAAAGTTTGTTTCCAGATGGTCGACGCTGATCGGCTGGGTAGGGAGGTCGACTCGACTGGGCAACCGGCTGAGCTATCCGGTGATCGTCGTCATCAGGATACGGTAGAGGCGCAGCAGAGCTGGAAGCGCCCGGCGGCAACGGAAAACTCGGCTTGGAAGATGCCGGGGCGGGATATTTGAATCTGTCGGAAGGCTTAGGGCTCTGAGGGTGGAATATTCTCAGTGGCTCGACGGTAGGGCTGTCGCAGTCTTCGGCAGGCTTGCTGAGGAACATCTCCTCTTCAGGCCTTCCGTGACGATCCATCTTGTTTCACGTACTCTTACCGTACGCGGATCGCAAGGGAAGCGACAGGCGCAAACGTGCTAGCAGTAGACGCGGGATGACGCAGGGCAGAATGAGGGAAAGTTATTTATAGGTGCTTTGCGACAGCTAGGCTTTAAGGGCGTATGCGACGAAATTGATATTATCGCAACGAGATGAGGGGTTGCAATGATTGGCTTTTGAGCAAAGTTATGAAGCCGAAGCTGACGAATTTTAACCAACTAGATGGGAATAATAGGATACACGACACAGAATACAAACACGAACAAGTGAAACGAGTTCAAGAAAGGACAGGATAGATTCGAAGAGGTCTATGATATGCGACCACACGGCTATGGAGGGGGATCTGGGGGGGAGCAACCTTGTCCGCAGGTTCGGTGGACTCATCAACCTTGGCAGGTTGGGATACAGGGCTGGTGATTGGTCGCTTATAAGCAGGCGCTTAAAGAATAGGGAAATATGGGTGAAGCAGATGGCATTTCCAAGCGCCCAATCAGCCCGATGCTTGGTGTAGTACGTGAATTATACTGGCTCCCTCACATGAAATGAGCGTATTTCTCTGGCTGGCCAACTTTGCCGGTTTTCCTTGATAGCGCTCGAGCTGCCAGCGAATAAATGGAGAGGTTCATCCAGCCCCTATGATCCTATAATCGTTTGGCTATCGAGCACGAGTGATCCCGTATCCCCTAGCATATCTCTTCGAATGACGAGAATATGATAGTCATTTGAATCCTATCTCATTTTTCAATCGTTGCCGACATTGGGCATTGACGATAATCATCGCAACGCGCAACAAATGAGGCCTGCGACTTTGGTTAAAAGCCCAGAAGACCCCAGAGGCGTGACAGGGGTTTGGGGGACGGATATTCCCACCATCACTCATTGAGTAAAAAGGATCCATATCAGTCCCATCATAGCCGGGACATGGGACCTAGCTCGAGCGGCTATTGATCCAAACTTCGCAATCGCATACATAATGTGCTATGTATGTATGTAACGAGCTTGATCAAATGCGCATGCACCATGCACGGCTGTCGAAAATCCTTCCCGTCGCATAGGATGTTGGCCGAACCTTGATGTTTTATAAAAACAATAACGTTACGGGAAGCCCCGCCATGCTTTAGCATCCCACCCTTACTGCGTAAACGATAACTGTCCGTAGGGCTACGCCGGCAGGTCGGATTTTGACACTGCGAGAGTTGTGGCTTGACTTGACTTCGCTTGAATAGGGTTGCTTCAACTTGCTTTTCAAGTTCACGGACAAGCCCTACTAATTTCCGATCTCAAACCACTTACATCACTTAGGAGTTTTAAGTGAAGCCATTGGCCCTTACGTATGCAAGTACCCATCTTCAGCTCTGCTCGTCTTCGGGTGCTAGCATTTGTGAACGGTGGCGGCTTAAGTGGCGCAGAAGACGCAGGGAGATGGACCCCTTTATGGTGAACTTATTTGCAAAACTGGTTGTAAAATGCATTATTAGTCGATTGTAAACCGGTGAAAACCTGACTCAATACCTATGCTTTAGTCTAATGTTAGATTTAGCTTCGACAATTGAGTGTATCGAGGTGAATGTTGAAGTTGTTGGAGAAAGAGACTGTCTTATCTGCTCCTAAACAAGCATAGGGTATGTTACTGTGTGTTACTGTATATTGATTACGGAGGCAGGCACGAGTAGATGCTTAGACTTTTTGGAAATCTCATTAAACCATAGATTCATCGCTCTTTACTATTTATCCTATTCATACATAATGACAGTCCCCCTATATTCTGAAAAGAATGTAGTCAAATAGAGCAGCCGCATAGTGGAGAAAACAAACGCCACTCCCGACTTACAATGTCATTGTCTAAAATCGGATTTAAAGATCGGTCGCGAATTTTCGGATTCGGTTGCGAAGGAATCCGTCAACTCCACTCGGAGGCGACAATCCAACGCGGCACCGCGACCAGAAGATCCAGATACCTACGAATCCCATCGGTTGCCTACAGCATAACGATGACTCTTACATGATGATTCAAAGTCGTTCGAACACAAGAGCTCGGATATCGACCATGTTTTGCAAGTACCCCGATCGGTGTTCGGAACTCAGATTTTGGACCAATCAGAGCGCTTTTCGCTACACTTGATCGCTTGATTTAGTGTGTAGGACGCGTGGCGACCCTCTAGATCGCCCATACTATTCGGACGATATAGTTAGGCAACCCCTTCTAAACTGTTCCGCCTTGTTCGGCTTGTGTTTAACTTGCGTCGTAGAGGCTGAAGTGTTGCGTTAGTCATTTGCCATCACACGATTGCCGTTACGCATCCCTGCCTGGAGCCTTGAGTTGCCTCCCTCTTGAGATACGTCGGCCAAATGTATATAAAAACCACGTAGAACATTCAATCGAGCTTAGAATCTTCACACACTACAATTTCATCAAACAATCTCGAACAATCATCATTAGATCATCTGATCAATTAAATCTGCTAAGTATCAACCATATTCAACATGGCAAACAACAATAACAATAACAACAACCCACCACCCCCTTTCTGGGAGTACATGCAATCATTTGGTCCTCATGCATCCATGAGAGCTGGCGCTGGTGTCGACCACGCCAACACCGGAGCTAGCTTCGGAGCCAACTTCGGAAACGGCTTCCCATTCAACAACGCCCAAACCTGGCCCGGCCAGGAGTGGGCCCGCATGTCCGAGCCTTGGAGCGGATGGCATGGGTGGCACGGATGGCACGGCGGTAGACGCGGTAGACATGGCTTCCAAAATAATTACCGCGAGGTCCCTACATTCGATAGAGAGGAAGGCGAACATGACAATGACCACGACCACGACCGTGGCCACGAAGAGGATGAGGAGATGGAGAGTTCTCCCGACACGATGAGAAACACTCCGGACGAGTCCGTCAACAGCGAGGCCCCACCTCCACCTCCTCCGGGAGCTTTCCCTCATCCTCCACCGCCGCCTCCGGCTGGTGCCCCTCACCACCCGCCTCACCCACCTCACCCTTTCCACCACGGCCGCCCTCACCCCTTCGGCTTCGGTGGTCCTCGTGGCCCTCACCATGGACGAGGTGGCCGATTCGGACGTCGGGGAGGTCGCGGCCCTCCTCCCCCACCACCTAGCTACAGCGGTCCCTGGGACTTCCGACCTCTGATGCACGCCTTCGCTACCCACCCCTTCGCCGAGGCATTCAGAGACTACATGGACCAAGCCCGTGAAGGCGTCTCCAGCAACTCCAACGAGCAACAGGATAACGCCTTCGTCCCACCCGTCGACGTCTTCAACACCGAAAAGGCATATATCCTGCACGTGTCGCTGCCCGGCGCAAAGAAGGAAGACATCGGAGTCAACTGGGACGGCGAAAAGGTGAACATTGCCGGAGTCGTCTACCGCCCAGGCGACGAGGAGTTCATCAGCTGCTTGACGTCGAGCGAGAGAAAAGTCGGCATGTTTGAGCGAAGCATTAAGCTTCCGCCTCCTGGAAGCAACGAGAAGGAGGAGGTCGACGGCGTCGGCATCACGGCCAAGATGGAGAACGGAATTCTCATCGTGACCGTTCCCAAGACCGAGAAGGAGTGGACTCAGATCCACAAGGTCGATATCCAGTAATCCCTTGATAATTGATCATTTGGAAGGACGCGGGTGGCTATGATAGGCACGGAAGGTTAAGGATAAGGATAACCCGGTAGTTTGAAATTGCTGGCGCAAGGAGTTTAGGAGTTTTCAGATAAAATCGCCCCCAACATAACCAATAAAAAATTGCGTTCAAAATAATTAGATATCTCCCTGTGTCGCTAAATTGATCTTGATATCCCTTGTGATGTGAATTAGTAATGTGCTCTTGATTTGTCGCCTGTGTTCACTCTGATACTTGTGTATCAGTGTTTCACATTCCATTCATTTGGCAGCCCTGGAACAGACTCGTAGTGTATTCCGTTGACATTCCCAGGGATCGCTGCTTAGTCTTCAAACGTAGTGAAGGAGGTTTACTTTGGTTGAACTCATGCTGTACTGTCTTTTGTGGCTATGACATCCGTATCGAGTTCTTGCATGACTTCAAGTACTAGATTTAGGCTGTCCATGAAGGAGTTGACAGCTACGCGCAGCATCCTATTCGTCGTAGCTTTATACTCAATCTGTAGAATGTTTCCTCCCACATCTCCGTTGGCAGCTTCCTTACTTGAATTACCAATAGAGAAGTTTCGTTGCACTAGTGGCGACAACTCCTTGTCAACCTGCAATGTCTTGAGAGCGATGGATGCTAGGCGAGGTGTTGGGAATGGCACCTCAATATTTCTAAGAAGGGAGCAGTGTCAGCATCATGGTTGTTCAGTGTGACAGAAAGCGCTGACGTACAACACACAAGGGAACTGCGTATCGTTCGTTGCCGCCATGTTAGTTGGTTGTTGTCCGTTGTTGTGTTTTCGCGGGCGAATCGTGTTGTGTTTATAGACAGGAATGCGAATTGCGTAATTGAGAAAATATCGAGGTTCCACGGTTTCAACCTAGAGCCCTCTGCGGGGGACGGAAGGGCAGGGGAGGCGGGGAGGGGTAAATCGCAACCAGGTAATTTTTTCTCCGAGGTGCCGATAAGATAAAGTTGACTGGACGAGACGGTTGGAATTCAGCTGAGGCTTAGTAGGTCGAGGTTTCAGCCACCGATGTAATATGGACCTATGAAATGGACCTATGATGGGTCTATGATGGGACGGGTTGTGGGTCATCTGGTTGCCAGGCAACGCAACAGTGCATAAACATGACAAGGACAGGGGAAGAGATGGGTCGTGCCCTTAACCAGAATAGGTAAAATGTCAAATGAGACCGCTATGGCCTTTGCTTTCTTTGCTTTCCTTCTTACCCCAACAATAACAATCAAATAGGAAAATAATAATACAGCATCTGATACAAAAAACATCGTCTCCTTGAAAAAGGCTTCATGTTTTGACGATCTACAACATTTACTTTTCTTCAACCCTTTCACTCTATTACTACTAGTACTAGTACCCGTACCCCGTTACGACTCCCTCTCTCTTCTTCGCATTGCATCGCATCGTCTACTTCGTTTACAATTGCTTTGATCATTCAATTAGATTGTTAATGCGTGAATGAATTCCTTGCTTATTCATTTCATATCCCATTACTCTCTTTACCCGAACGTCGCCAGTCGATCTTTCTAGGTAGTCAATCGCATACCACTTACAGCTTACCTAAAGTTTCAACTGCCGAGTTCGACGATAAGCCTGCTTTTGTTTATGCAGAGCTATTGAAGCTTCCTCAACTCGTCCGGGTCCCAACGGCGTCAACGAAGGTTTCTTGAACAAGTAACGGCACAACAAGTAGAAGTAGGAACATCAATAGCAATAATCGCTAAGATGGGACCTTCTTCGAGGACCTCCAACTCGGGTCAGGTCATTGAGTATATTCCTGGTTAGTTCGCTGTCTTCTATATCTTCACCGTCCTTTTTTTCCCCTCGCAGACGACGTTAATAATAGTTCAATAACTTGCACCCTGATATTCATTCGCCTCACCCTTAATCATCATCCTAATCCCGTTTACTTTTTATGATATCCTCTGACTATTTTGCGCCTTCCAATGACGCAAAATAAGTTGAGATGTTCCATGTCTAGTGGCATCTCTCATAGCCCCCTACATCAACCATCTATACTACTTAATTCGGAAGCATTTCCAGTTACATTGCTTACAATTGCAGACCGCCTATACCTAGCATCCTACCTTCATCCACCTAACGCCGATACTGTCTTCCCGTACTACGAACAACCAGCTCAATCGCCGAGAAAAAGGTCACAGAGAGCAGTTGATGGTCCTGCGCCTGCTCCGCCGAAGTCCGAACGATTCCCGCCGTACTATTTCACCGTCGATGATACTCTCCTCTATAACGCATTCCACCACGACTTCGGGCCACTTCACATTGGCCACCTCTACCGATTTGCTTTACACTTTCACGATGTGTTGGGTGCTAAGGAAAACCAACACAGGCCGATTGTGTTCTATAGTCGCGCAGATCCGAGAAGTAGGCTTACCGACATTTCGATCGTGAGACATTTGTGACAATTGCTGACATTTTTGGGACAGGTCGAGCAAATGCCGCTTGTTTACTAGCGTGCTACATGGTCCTGATCCAGTCCTGGCCACCTCACTTGGCCCTAGCGCCCATTGCCCAGGTCGATCCGCCCTTGATGCCTTTCCGAGACGCTGGTTATAGTCAAGCCGACTACGGTATCACTGTTCAGGACATTGTATATGGTGTTTGGAAAGCCAAGGAAGAGGGATGTTGTGTTTTGGATAACTTCGACCTCGACGAGTATGAGAAGTTTGAACGAGTTGAACATGGTGATTTCAACTGGATCACTCCTAACTTCCTGGCGTTCGCCTCTCCCCAAAGTACTCCGGCGACACGAATCACGGAGTCTTCCGAATTATTCGCTTCATTGCCTAAGACACTGTCTGCTGTAGACGCTCACCCGACTCTCTCCCAACCATTCAAGAATGTCTTGAGACACTTTTCCGAACGCAACATCGGCCTGGTCGTGCGACTCAACTCTCCTCTTTACTCTCCGTCATACTTCGAGGCGCTTGGGATACAGCACCTTGATATGATATTTGAGGATGGCACGTGCCCCCCGTTAAGCACTGTCAGGAAATTCATCAAGCTTGCTCACGAGACGATCACGGTTAGAAAGAAGGGAATTGCGGTTCACTGCAAAGCCGGTCTTGGAAGAACGGGATGCTTGATCGGAGCATATCTGATCTACCGCCATGGTTTCACCGCAAATGAGATCATTTCGTTCATGCGATTCATGCGTCCGGGTATGGTCGTAGGTCCTCAGCAACACTGGTTACATATCAATCAAGGAGTCTTCCGGGAGTGGTGGATTGAGGAGAGACTGGAAAGGAAGTTGAGGAGGGAGATGGCCGCAAACGCACCGCCCAGCACGCCTATCCGCGCAATGCAAAAGACCAATCTAAACCGAAGCGCTCAAGCCTCGACTCCTCCGAGCCGAAGCCCGTCTAACCGTACGCCCCTTGGTGACCTGGACGATGAACGCCGTAACGCCGGTGTACAAGAAGACTACCTACCTGCACCAACACCCGGTCAACCCCGAAAGGGTAGTCGAGCGGACCGCCATCATCCCTACCAACGAAGTGCAGTCCACCACCCTACCGTCGAAGAAGAGCAAGATGACTCTACTAAGAGCACAGAGTTCGCATCCGCCCACACTAGACGCTCTAACGATAGCATTGAGTCGGAGGAGGAAGTGTACCTGCGCATGCGATCCAATCGTAAGGCATCTCGCACACCAGCCTGCAACGAAACGATCAGATCTGTTAGCCAGAGTACCACCACGACAATCTATCAGGTGATTGATAACGACGCGTCCAATGATGCCGAAAATGTCGGCCATGGTCGTCCAAAGACTATCGTGGACCAAGTTACCGGTTCTCCAACACGTTCAGCAAGCGCTTCCGGCGTATTGACCAAGGTCAGGAGCAGCAAGCGATCAACCGAATCTTCCCGAAACAAGGACTCAATGGGTGTGCGAAAGACCAGCGGTCGGATCGGTAGCATTGGTACTGGCAACAACACGGCCAATTCAGCCCGCAAAGTGTCCGCTTTATAGGAGAACGGGACTTTGCGGTCGCCGAATTAAACTATCAATGACTTTTTCCGATTAATGCTGCGATATCTCATGGCTTAACCAATGACGATGTCAAATCTTTCTGCGGGCAGCTAAATTTCACGATGACGACTATGATGACGACCGAATCATGGTTCTTTTGCATATGCGTCCGGCGTTTGGTATCAATAAGAGGTTACATGGATTTTCCACAACCAAATCAATATAATGGATCCGAAACTTCCCCCTCTCTCTTCGCATTTGTCCTTCGATGATTCCCTCTTCGGACGTTAAATGTACCTAGTACCCAGCTGGCTCCCTTGGTTGCTTCGTACCGTTATACACCGACCAGCTCTTCCACACATCAACTTCTGAATGACTTGGGCGTTATGGTTTTTTCTGCTGTTTTTTTATTTTTGGTCAGTGATAAGGGATGGACATATTGCATCTATTAATCAGGGCTAGTTCTTTTGCCGAGAGTGGTGTGGTCTCCATTGTTAACTGACGTCGAGCTGGAGGGGAGGATGCGATGCCGTGCTAGCCTTCGGAGTAAAGAGGGGGAGGTTCTCGTTGAAGTATTCACTGCTTGGTTGTGCTTTAGATCAATACGCGTATATGACGAATATTTTCTTCATTTTGCCAGCTCCGTCCTTCGTAATGTTTAATTGTGAAATATGTGAGTGAAGTCGGTGATAATGGTGATGATGATGGTGAATATTCATGGATCTTCAGCGGCTCTCGTAAAGGTGGGCTGACTTTCCTTGGTGACGGTGAAGTGATCGGCGCTCTTCGATCGATCTTATTCGACCTCCCCCGGTCAAGCCCTTGTCCAAAGTTCGTCATATCATGGATGTCTCCAAGGACGCCAGCTGTATTTACTGACTTAGTCGGCTAGAAGGCTAGGAGAGCAATAAAACCTCCTTGTCCTTCCAAGTCATAATCCCTCAGCCCGAACTCCTATCCGGTTTGAGTTTCATGCTACTGTCTTTATTATAGTCTATAGCTTAGATAGGGAAACGTCTTAGCGTCTACTCACCTAACGTTAGCTGTGCCGTGTCTACGATCACATCACTCACCTCATACCCCAAACCAGGGTGTCTTGAAACCGGTTAGGGCATAGTCACTTCTCGGATGCCTGTCTCCCGCATCACCGAAGATCATGACCGCAAAATCAGCAATTTCCCCGGCCAAGCGCCCTCTCGCTTGCCTGAATCCCCCGCTGCCCGGTACTACTGTAGCATTGCGGAGGCTTGTTCCTACGGCATCTAATTCACCTACATACCTTTTTCACCATTTCCACCACACATACGCATGGAGTGCCTATGTGCGTAGGTCCTGAAGGCTTCCAGTAACGTTCCAGCTCCGGAGAAGGACTACTGTCGTGTCACTCACGCATGCAATTCTTCAGGATCATGTGGCGTTTCTCCTAACTAGACGGGCTAGACTCACTTGCTTCGTTGTGACCCGAGGTATTTTCCTTGGAGCTGAATATATTTAAGACACTTTTGTTTTTGTTGAGTATTTATAGCGAGGCTTGGGGGAGGCATTCCCATTGATATAGCTCGGTCGTCTCATCCTTCCCTATAGCGAAGCAGAGCGGTCTGTTAAAGCTAGAATACTTGGATAGACTTCTACAGGCGATTATTTTCATAGGCTTGATTTACGGCCGCTTTTGCTATGGCGGAAGAGCAATTGGTGGACCCTCCTAAGGGCCAGCGGGGTGTCGCTATGAATAAACTCCACGCTGTGAGGCGGAGGATCAAGCCGTGGTATATATACGCTCTCATAGCGACAGCGATAGTAACACTCGTTGTGGTGCTTTCGGCTGTATTAGTTACTCGACGGAACAACCACTGGTTTATTGAAAAAGTTCAACATGACAAGGCGGTACCGGCCCCTTATTTACTTTTTTGTGTCTTCGCCCTCTCTTTTCTTAAATCGCTCCCCAGTCTCTCCTAGGCAAATATGATCTTTAGTTAAGGCTCAAGGCTAAGAATAAGAAACGATAGTCCCCATCGAACCTGGGCGTCGCTCGAGTAAATCTCGGTTATGCACAGTATCAGGGCTCACTCGTCGGCAACGATAGCGTAGCGCAATATCTAGGAATGCGGTACGCCGCACCGCCGACAGGAGACCGCAGGTGGAGGGCGCCGATCGAGCCGGAAGTAGATAATTCGGGGGATCAAGATGCTAATTCTGTAAGTTTTATCACACGCACCTCTCTTACCCAGGCCCTCAGATTGTTCTCGTCCACCAAGCGATTCAAATATGAAACTTGATAAAAGCAATATGAGAGAGAAGAGGATGTGACTTAGGAAGTGACAAAAGTTCGGAGCCACGCCAGCTAATGTCGTGATGTTATGAATAGTTTGGCCCAATTTGTCTAGGATCCGGATCAGCATGGCCAAATAACGCCCAGGACGAAGACTGTCTGTATGCTAACGTATGGGCACCGGCTAACGCGACAGTGAACTCCAAATTGCCCGTATGGCTATTCATCCAGGGTGGTGGTAAGCACCTTTTCCATTTCCTTCCAAGTAAATGTTTGTAATTAACCATTCACCAGGATATAATACTAACAGCAATGCGAACTGGAATGGGACTTACCTTCTAGAGCAGTCTAACAACAGCATCGTGTTTGTGAACTTTAACTACCGCGTCGGTCTCTGGGGCTTCTTAGCGTCGGAACGGTTACTAGCCCCAGGTGCTGGAGACCTGAATGTTGGACTTCGAGACCAAATCGCGATGCTACGATGGGTGCGACAACATATTGCGCAATTCGGCGGCGACCCTGAGCATGTTGTTATCACAGGCACATCTGCCGGTGCCGGGTCCGTGGCTTTACACCTGCTTATGGCCTATGGAGAGCATGGGCAAGGAAGCTACGGCAGTTACGGTAGCTACGGAAACTCGAGTAGTACCGGTGACGCTGGGGATACGGTTGGTAGTAGTCTATTCGTCGGTGGCGTCGGCGAGTCCGTCTTCTTCCCCTGGCAGCCGCCTCTAAGCGACTTAGAGTGGCAATACGATCTTGTACTCAACCAAACGGGATGCGACTCCGATGTTGACCCCTTATCTTGCCTCCGCGGTCTTGATACTGCCACTCTACAACCCCTAAACACGCGCTCTCCCTTTCCAGGACGTCCCGGTCTCCCCACCCCACTTCCACTCTTCTACTGGACGCCTTGTGTCGACGGCGATCTTCTCCGGGACCTGCCGTACGTGCTCTTCGACCGCGGTGAGTACATCCCCGTGCCGGTAATAATGGGCACGACAACAAATGAAGGAGCGTCCTTTGCAACAAACACATCGACACCCGAGGAATTTGGTACCTTTATGCAAAATAATTACCCTCGCCTTACTGATTCCCAAACCTCCGATATCATTGCGCAGTATCCGCAAGCCCTCCAAGTCCCGCTTCCCCAGCACGCGTCCTGGTTCCCGTCCACGGCAGCCGCATATGGAGAAAATACTTTTATCTGCCCGGCGAACTATATCTTGGCTTCATACACCCGTCCTCCGATTCCACCGTTCAATGCCGGCGTGAACAGCAGTCGGGTATGGGGATACCGGTACGACGTTACGGACCCGACGAATACGGCAAAGGGGGTCGGGGTTCCGCACATCTGGGAGTCATGGGCGGTATACGGACCGGACGCGCTAAACGGCGTAGGCGGCGGACCCGCAAGCTACTATTATCCCGGCGTTTCCGCCGGAGTAGTGAAGCCGGCGCAGGATTACTGGATCTCGTTTGTCAAGACGCTGGATCCGAATACCGAGAGGGCGGTGGGGTCGCCTGTATGGGAAGCTTGGGGGGCGAGCGATGAGAAAAATAGTACTAATAATGATGGGCAGAGGTTGCTTTTCCAGAACGAGGGTTTCACGATGGAACCCGTGTCCGCGGATTTGGCGGGGCGGTGCGACTTCTGGCGAGGTCTGGTGCCCGCGACACAGCAGTAGAAGAAAAAAAGGTCCGATAATTACCTAAATGCCCAGAGCGCGTAATTGATCCGAGAAGTAAAAGGGGTAACATCGAACACGATCTGCCAAGAAGATCTGCCATCGCAATCTGTTCCTGCATCCGCGAGTCTCGTCGCAAACTTGGTCGGCTTGGTGTAACTTGGTTCTAGACCTCAGATTTTACATAATATATACCTACATATAGTACTTTATCGAATCATTTCACGTGGTATCGAAACATTCGAAACAGCATCGAATCGAGAGATAATAGTACGTCCGTCAACGTGGACGTGAGTTGTCAAACCACTGGTTTATGCCTGTATGTAATGAAAATAGACGAAAATAGGTTCATAACAAGGGATTTTCTTCATTACGAGGAAAGAAGTAACAGCCCTGGAGAGCTAACAGAGCCACCTGAGCCACCAAAATATAGCAATTTCCGCAGTCTCGCTTGTCTTCGCTTATTCTCGGTTGGTTGCCCAGTATGTAATACAGATTAGGTCACCATAGTCTACAGGGCTAGATCGAGTGCCGAAGTCGGACCACATATTACCTAAGCGTGAAGGAAAAGTCAACTGGGAACATTTGAACCTCGAAATGTTCATCGGGAAATCCATGTATCAATTGATGTACCTAATAATACAGTATGACAGCATATGCAACGCACAGTCACACACCCATCCTCTTCGGCATTTTGCGATTATATCAACATCCAGGATTCGTGTGATGATTCGGCATGGTGTCCATCCTACAATAAAACATTACCGGGAAAGGTTTCCACACTTTGATTCCTTCGTTAGGGGAATTGTGGGCTATGAGTGCTGCTTTAATTCGCTAATTGTTTACGTTGGTACGTTGGTGAGCACTATAGCCATAACCAGATCACGTCTTCCTTTTGCTAATTGTTGCCAATAACAACATCATCAACCTAAACATCGCATCATGGTTTTATACCATGCCACCCTCTAGAACTACTCCATAATATTACGAGGACATAGTAATATCTGGAAAGGAAATGCGTTGAATATTAATTTTCCTTACATAAACCGAGGACACGTGGATCCTGGCCTGGCTGTTAAGTAATGTCGTACCTAAGCCATCGCATTATTCAAGGTCAAGAAATGATGCATCTATGACTCTTCGACCAAACAAAAGAGAATGTGCTAATTTTTCCCGATCGGGTAATTAACACTTGCCAAACTTGAACGCGATAGGTCAACCGATTAAGTTTTAGCGAACCTTAGTGGATGTCAAAAAATCTTCTGAGCACCTCCAGGCATTGAAGGGCGTGCCTTACAACGCTGGCTAGTATTACGATAAAGGGTAAAGGTGGATCTTAGCCCTTGTCGAAAGCTGAAGCGGTCAAATTTAGCTTGAAAATACCGGGGTTGGGGGCCACATAAGCTATCGAAGCAGTGAGGCAGCAGCTAGGGAAGCTACCGGTGATCGACGGGATCCGGGAAGCGCATACCACATACCCAGAAAAACCCAGCAATTTTTTTACCTTCTCCGTCGACAATTCCCGTCCCTCACCCTCGCACAGGACACACTAGGAGAAAGCCGACAACGGTGACTTTTTTAGTGAGCCGCATGACAGCCAAAGTCAAATAATCGGGGGATCTGGGGATGATTCTCATTCTGGGGATTTCTCATTCGGTCACACGTGGTTCTACTGAGGTACCCAATCTAAAATTCGATAGTCGATGGCGTGGACAAGGTGGACGAGCGTGTACTGGAAAGGCGCAAAGTACATCAAAATCCACCAAAATCCACCAAGAGCATTCAGGTTCTCTTTCTCGAATACTCCGAACGCCTAAAACGCCATTTTTCATCCATCCGGGTCATGCCCATACAGCCTAGACAGCCATGTCCATCCACCATATCTCCCCCTGACCCCACCAACTCTGCTACTTTTACGTACGATAATTGGATACTTCTTCCTTTGGAGGTAAGGCTTCGATCTGGTCACCTTTAGAGGTCAAGCGTAACCTGAAGTTTTTTTTTCTGTCAACCACCCTAAGAATTAAACCCCCGGACCCCTAGGTCCCAAATCAAAACAATGCAGACCAACATGACAAGTCTCGAGCCTGTAAGTTGATTGCGCTCCTGCAATGGCGCGATGACCCCTGCTTGAGCAGATCCGTTCCCATGTGTCCCATGTCAGGCCACAAGGGTCTGTTGTGAAATACATTCAGCAGAAGACATGAAGGGCGGAACGGTGTCAATACTCCTTACGTCAGAACGCTGTTTTTCTCGTCACAACCTTGAACTAACTATCTTAATAATACATCCAAGTCTCAACTTTGCTAAAATTTCTCTTTTTCCTCCGGATGACTCAATAACTAGCGTTGAACAGAGTATAGATCGGACAATTGTGGACTATTATCTTTCCTCGATCTATAATCTATAATTATATAAGTATTTTGGTTCCCCATCATTGCCTACATACATTGGGGGCTGTAACAAGTTATTAATATCGTCACGTCGTACTCCTTTCCCTTTGGTTACCACGAGCCTACATACTCGCATACAAAAGTTTGGCGTCGAAGTTGAATATAGAATCGCTTTGTCCTATAATTATCACTTTCGATGGTACTGTAATACAGCTCATTACAGACTTGGAGTTATATAAACAGCATTTATAGCCAACCCCCCTATTCCCGCTCGACCCCGCAGATGAGAATCGCAGGCATCAACTAGAACTCGAAGGAGAAAGAAACATAAATCCTCGTTACTTTCTTGGTACCGCATCACAGATCCTCCACCTCAAATTTTTCGCCTTTGAGGTTGAGGCCTCACGTTGAAAATGCCGTCCGCCGCATCTTCAGAGCATAGCAAACCTGCATCGCTAGGGGGTTATGCTCGCAAGCTATCTATTGCCCCTAAGCCTAGCATGACTATCCACATTAACAACCACTACAATTCCAAGGTCTACACGACTGGGTCAGAAGTATCAGGATACGTGATTATCAACCCCCAAACCGATGTACGATTCGACACAGTCCAGGTTGTGCTCCTCGGAACTAGCAAAACCCACATGGATGCCGCCAATATTCCACAAACAACCTCTCACACATTCCTCAAGCTCGTCATGCCTATTCCGGAATCGTCCTATCCAGTCCCGCGCATTTTTGAGGCGGGCATAAACTATACGGTGCCATTCACCTTCGTCATTCCCAGCACTTTGACGCTTAATGCGTGTAACCATCACGTTGCCAATGAATCCGTTCAGGAACACCACGTACGGTTACCACCTACTGTCGGTTCCTGGGAGAAGGATGACTTCGCTCCAAACATGAGCCGGGTCCAGTACGCGATCAAGGCTCGTGCGTACAAAGACGATGTTTCCGAAAAGGAGATCATGAAGGTTATGGAAGCTGCGCAAGAGATTAAAGTCTTGCCTGCTGTCCCCGAAGATGCACCTTTGAGTATCACTAAGCACGACGATTCATACACGATGACGAAGAGCAAGAATCTGCGAAAGACGATCATATCACCAAAGTCTGGGAGGGTCACTGTTACGGCTTCTCAGCCTAGGCCAGCTATGCTGAGTCCCGATGGATTGACGATGACGCCGATAAATGTGCCCCTCGACCTCGAATTTGTACCAGCTTCTGGCGAAGTACACCCACCTAAGGTAACTGGCATAGCGTCAAAAGTCACAGCAGTTACATACTTTAGCGCCGGTGGCATTAACCACTTCCCCAACCTCAAGGACTGGCACCGGGCATTTGGCTGCGAAAGCCGCGGCTCATATTCTGGGAATACATCCGTGTCCACCGGACGCTTTGAACACGTCAGATGGAGTCGGCATATATCGGCGCAAGCGAGACGAGACTCAGGGTACGGCAGCGACAATATGACAGCGTCGGACTCGGATCAAGTCCCTAAGGCCGCTTCGAAGAAGTCTAAGGGTTCACTGCCGTCTCCAATCTACCACACAGCGAATATGCAGGTGCCAATCGATTTACCGTTACACAAGAAGACATTTATACCAACTTTTCACTCATGTATCACATCGCGCGTGTACATCTTATGGTTAACAGTAACCCTGGTCTCCGGTGGAACTAGCGCACACGTCACATTAGGTGTACCGCTTCAAATTGGCGTCAATTCTATAGAACCGTCACGCAACTACGAACTACCTCCGAGCTTCGAGGAAGCCGAGGGCGCAGATGTAGACGAATATCTACGCCCACGCCTCATGAACGTTCCTACGGTAAACTTTCATCAAAACGAATCGTTACCGGGATACGCGGATTTGGATCGCTATAGGCGGACATTGACTGCTCACTGAGCAGACAGCTACATAATGACTTTTTTTGTACATGGGCTATACTTCTCTATTCCCGGGAGCAATTTTGCACGGGACTTGATACCACCTTCGTTGGATACAAATTTGGGGCGAATATTTGGCAAGCGCGGCGTTTAGGATAGGGGACGACTTGTTTCTAAAAAAGTTCTATTTAAATTGGTATATAAACTCGTGATCATTCACAGGCGGCACTGTCTTTATTTTCTTGGGTACAATGATTCTTCAATTGGGGATCCGGGCGGGCCTACGGGGTGGCTTGATGTTCAACACGCACACTTGGATCTTGTGCTCTAAACTGCAAATACGTACAGTTAGATACCTAATGATATTTACTTTGAAATATTCACATATATCGGTGCATTAATTTCCTTCGGTGACAACTAAGACTGACACCCTCCTTCACAAGATACAACCAATTTCTTCCAGTCAACCCCCCTTCCCCCACACATTACTACCCAAGGTAGAGACGGGGAGACCCAAAACACTGGATCGATTATTAATACGCCGGAGTATGTATTTCCCAAGCAGCACCTTGACATCAGCTCGCTAAGTCTAGACCTTCAATCGGGTACGCTACGGCGTGATCCCGAGTCTAAGATCAGAGAGTCATGTATATGAGGGTGGGGACCCGAGATCGGCACATATCTTCCGGACAACCATACCTTTTTCCCTTTCTCCAAGAAAGTTCACATGCTTCCATGCGTACGTACGTACCCGCCCAATCCGGGGCTGCTCCATGACCCCGGGTTGTCATTGATATTACAAACGCGCCTATGTAAGACCTCGCTTCTTACGTTGATGGCGGAGTTTGGGGTTTTTAGTCGGGTTTTAGGGTCAGAGCGTAGGGCGTAGACTTGACGATCGGATATATTCGACGCTTATATATGCTCCATATGGCTAGGAGGTAGAGATCGTCTAAAGAATGACTCGATATGATTACTAATAAATATACGTCTGAGAAATACGGTACCTATGTAAGAATACCAATTATAGATTGGACTCAAGGTTGTCAATTCTTACGTGTCCGGATATATCTCCATCAGACGAAGGGCGCAACTCAAGCATGTTAGAATTGAAGTTACCTGCTCAGGGATAAGTGTTTTCACAATTTCTAATCCTTCTTTCCCGAGTACAAGACGTTTTGATATCGTTGTACTAATCCGTCGTAAAAAGGGATCATTCTTCCCCCTTTCCCAGTACAACTAACCCCTGGAGATTTGTCAAGTTCAACAACACCATCTCCCACTGTAATAAGGCATAAGCTTGACCACGTAGAAAAAAACTCATAGCAACCTAGTCTTCTCGAATGTGTAGGTTTCTATTCGCTATCGACGAGTGTATAACGTCACACAACGCGAGTCCATGTCTTGGAGCGCATCATGTCTCATTCTCACTTCTTGATATAGATACTTAGCCGCAATCCATAAACCCCTCACTGATAACTTCTAGATTCGATACACGCGGGTATAGGCGATGCTCGATGCTGATCTTCGTCCTCAACACCGTGAATTCTACACACCCCAAGTCTTAAAAGATGTTTCCTAGTATTTCAGACCATCTTAGCTGTTTCTTCATAGATATCTCCCCTTTCACGTAGTGTACTCCTTCTGAAGCAACTTAGCAATCGTATTCAACCTGCAATCTTCGTTAGCAACCCCAGCTCCCTCCTAATAAGACGAGTCAAACTTACTGAATATTGCTCGTTCCCTCATAAATAGCCCCAATCTTGCTATCACGCCAGTACTTCTCCGCGAGGCCCTCCCTGACGAACCCCATACCTCCCATCCACTCAACAGCCAGTCCGCTAACACGTCCAGCGACCTGCGAAGCGTACAACTTCGCCATCGCCGCGTCCCTTACGAAATCCTCCCCAGCCTCCTTCTTGCGGGCCGCGTTATACACCAGCGCCCTCGCGGCCGCGATCTCGGTGTACGACTGCGCGATCTGGTGCTGCATACCCTGGAACTCACCAACCAGCTTGCCAAACTGCTTACGGTCATTCCACACATACCTAACCGCATTCTCCCACGCGCCGAGCGCAAGCCCCGTCATCTGCGCCGCGATGCCAATACGTCCCTCATTCAGCAGCCCAATCGCATATTTATACCCTTCCCCTTTATTCCCCAACAAATTCGCCTTCGGCACCTCTACGTCGTCGAAGTTGATCGCGCACGTGCTGCTCGCCTTGATGCCGAGTTTCTTTTCTTTTTTGGCAATGCTGAAGCCGGGGGCGTTCTTTTCCACGATGAAGGCTGTGATGCCACGGTGTCCTTTGCTTGGGTCCAGGTTCGCGAAGACGATGAAGAAGCTGGCTTCCATTGAGTTCGTGATCCACATCTTGCTGCCGGAGATGCGGTACCCGTCACTCGTCTCAACGGCCTTGGTCGCCAGCGCGAAGGCGTCGGAGCCGGATACTGGCTCCGAGAGACAAAAGCTACCGACGGTGTTCGTGGCGAGGCGAGGGAGGAAACGTCGCTTTAGGTCCGTACTACCCCATTTGAGCACCGCGGTGTTGACGAGGGTGTTGTGCACGTCGACCATGACGCTGACGCTCGGGTCCACGCGCGCGAGCTCCTCGATGCCGACAATTGCGGCCGTGAAGTTCATGCCCGCGCCCCCGAACTCCTCGGGGATCTCGATTCCCATTAGTCCTTGCTCGAACAGCTGCTCTACTAGTTCGGGGTCCATGTTCTCGGCCTCGTCCATATTGCGGACCTTCGGTAAGATGACGTCGTTGGCGAACTTTTGCACGGTTTCTTGCATCGCTGCCTCCGTCTCGGATAGGTGCGTTATAGGCGTGGGTGGGATGTCTGTGATGTCAGTTAAGCGGCGGGGCGTGGCGGATAGGGGTCGTATTCTGGAGGTCCGTAATATTAATATTAGAAGGCATTGCAGTGAGATTTTCCATTATGTGAACTCACTGCTGGACGCCGAATTTCTGCGGTGACCTCCTCAAACATCGTGACGATAATGAGGCTCTAGGAGCTACACCTGAACCCCGCCGTAAGGCTGGCCGAAGAAATCTCGCTATCGATGACATCGTAGACGTAGCAATTGATGGTTGAAGTCCACAAGTACAATTCACAAACGCGGGGCAAGCCCTTTTTGAATTACAGAACTAGTAGGTAAGGGGTATGTTAAGAGAGAGAAATGGATTACTCGTACACGAAAAGGTCAAAATAAGAACATGAAGGAGGAAATAAGATAAGAAAAGCACTCCCCGTTCCTAGCCTTCCCCGGATTTGAACCTGCCCAGACCGCCGAGCCGAGGATAGCCATTGAGCCATGGGCCGTGGTTTGGAAACAATGGATTGGGGAATAAGAGGCGCTGACGTCGATCAGCTGAAGGGGCAATTCCCCAGATGCGAACCCAATCAGCCAATAAAATCGCTTGAAATGCCCCCGCTAGTTCGGGTGCCGCCACCAGCGGCTTAAGCATGTGAATTTTAAATGTCAAAAATTCAATGGGTACTTTGGTACAAGCGGAGTGGGGATATGACCGGACCGATGTCACCTGACCTTGAATTTTCGAATCTTGTCAATTGACAATTACTTAGTGATAGCTTCGCACTTGAAGCCTCCTACCCGATTGAACAGCTCGACTCAACATAGTAGTCGAGTACGTTCTCATAATGGCAGCGCCTATATTAAGATCTCTCTGGCCCAGCCTAGCGAGGCGGCCAGCCTCGATACCGACGTCCCTACCCCGATTACCCGTGCGGTCATTCTCGACAACGCCAGCGCCGAATGCGACCCTTAACCAAGTCCTACGAGTATGATCCTCTCGAATTTCATACACGCTAATTGAGACAAAGATTAATAAATGAATAGGGCTGCCGTAAACCCCAACGAGCGCGCCACGCCGTCTCCCCAGCTTTGTCCGATATGAACTGCCCGCAGCAAAAAGGCGTGTGCCTCAAAGTCGGCATTACACGACCCAAAAAACCCAACTCCGGCGAGCGAAAAACAGCCCGTATCCGTCTATCTAGCGGTCGTCTAATCACAGCCTACATCCCCGGCGAGGGCCACAACATCCAGCAGCATTCCGTCGTGCTTGTGCGTGGTGGTAGGAGTCAAGATTGTCCCGGTGTGCGGTATCATTTGGTTCGGGGAGCTCTGGATTTGGTACGTCGATATGATGGGGAAGGGAGGGGTTTGTGGAGTTGCTTTTACTAATCAGAGACTTTCTGTAGGCCGGTGTCGCGAATCGCAAGACGAGTCGAAGTAAATTTGGAACGAAGAAGCCGAAGAAGGCATCAGTGGGATCATAGAGCATGAAATGAAAGCCTTGGTATTGGTACAGGGCATGATTTATATACCATTTCTCCCCTAGAGAAAACTTCTAATTGACAGAAGTTTCGCGGTATCGGGCGCTACTGTACATTTACACGACGTGATGTAAAATAACTCGGAGCATTTCCATTTCAGATAGTGCCACCATGAACTTGTATCTACAGATGAATAAGAAAAAGACTCCGATATCATCGTTGAATTGATGAATCCTGGACGCCAGCCTCCTTTGCCCCCGTCAATACCCCCTGTGGTGCGTTATGATAGACCGTCATTAAAGAATGATTAGTGTCTACTCTACAATCATTTTCCCCCTTGACCTGTTTTTATCTAGTCCTGTTGGTTCTCGTAACCTTGTGGCTTCTCAAGCCCGTTGACTTCAAAGTATCTTGAGGTGCCTGGAAATTAAAGTTAGTAAATATTGATACAGAGGGGACGGCGTAGAGACGTACAAGAGTATCCTTTCCAATCAAAGTTGTCCTTGGGGTTGCAATGGCAGCGAAGATCTAATCGCGTCTTCTCACCAGTGGGGCAATGGGTAAAGGGGACGTGGTAGTATGCGATATCGTTAAAGAAGTGGACCTCCTCTTTCTTCAACAAAAGAGCGGCAGCAATGGAGTGGACAGGTGCGTCTCCCCATCGTTCGTAGAAGAAACCACCATCCATATCGAGGGACTCGAAAAAGTCGACGTATGCCTTGGATCGAAGCCATTCAAGGTTACCGACCTCGAAGTTGGACCACTATGTACGTGTTAGTCGAGTTATAAGTAATGATTGAGCGGGTAACTTACGAAGTGGCAGTGGTTGTAGGTCTCACCACCATCATCACTCAAGAAACCCATAGAGTTGCCCTCAGCAATGTGCTCGGGGTAGTTCTTCATGAACTTCTTGACGCTATCCCATAGTGTGGGGATGGTCTCAACGTACTCGTACAGACTAAGCACGAAACTGTACTTCTTCTTGTTCTCAGCCATAAAGCGGAAGGGATCATAGTGGATGTCGCAGAAGAGCTCAATGCTGGGCTCAACTCTCCAGTAGTATTCGTAGTTCATCATCAGGGGCTGACGGAAGAAGAAGCCGGACTCGAAGCGGCACATGTGTCGGTAGCTAACGGAGTCGCCATAGATAATCTTACGCTGCGCCATATCCTCACGGACCTTGCGCGCTTTGTCCTGGTCGATATGGTCAGGGAATGACCAATGCTCGTGGGGAATTTCGCCATAGTAAGTCTTTCCGGAAACGAGAGAGCTAGTAACCTTCTTAAACGTAGCATCAAACGGTTTGTCATTCAAGAAGACCCAATCGTAGTTGTATCGGCGGTTGAAGCGATCCTCGACTTGGCGAATGGAGCGAGCAATCTCCCATACATCACTGTTGCGAGCAAGACTGACGAAGGTAGCGTTCATGCGAGGGCCAGGGGCAGTTCCGAGGAGTTCGTCCCATCCTTGGTCCGAGGGTGTAAGGGCCATGGGGGCTTCGGCGAGATCCTCAAATTGCTTGGGAGTTCCGGTGGCAGGCTTCGATGCCGAGCCCTTCGTGGAACCGGGCGTGCTTTTCGTCGAGTCATCGGATTTGCCCCAGCTAGAGGAAACTCCACCAACATCGCCTGCTTGTTTCTCGGGCTTTGTCGATTGTGGTGAACCTTTGCCGACGCCGAAGGTCGAGGGTTTTAATTGCGGTACTCCATCATATGAGGAATGAGATACGAAATAAAGGACTGCAAGGAACTATTGGTGTCGAATTGGGATTAGCAACTTTTACTGAATCATACCTATCGATGTTTCTGTCCAGAGGCGAATCGCAATCTGGTTAGGTGGACTTACGAAGAATGCGAAGAGAATATATCTCACGATGCGCGCACTGCCGGCGGCCATGATGCGGTTATCTTTACTGACGGATCTCTCACCGTCAATAAATAATGTTGTTGTTGGGAGAAATAACGGTTGACGTTTTAAGAATTAGAAGGTTTGCCAGCCGTTATAGTGGCGGGGACCTCCAAAGGGGAAAAGTTTCTTTGGTTACTGTTGTAAGACACAAAGGAGGTTCATTAGGTCATCACCGGAAAGTTACAAATTGTGAACTGACTCGTCGTCGCATATACGAGCCAGGTTTTCGACGTGAGTGACCAAAATGAGCGCAAGAATAGAAATGGGAAATGAGAAAAAAAGGTATAAAAAAAGAACAACGAGATAATAGAACGGATTAATGGATTAGTATACCCTAGGTAGGCTAGGTAAATGTAGGATGGTCAGTGGTTCAGAGGTGTTCAAAATGTTGTGAATACGAACTTGGAAGTACTGTGTAGAAAATAGTATGAAAGTAAACGAGGTTCGATGCAGCGCGGATTAGGGGTAATGTACCTATTAATTGATGTACACAGAGATGGATGTACAGATAATAGAGATGTACAAGTTTACAGGGCTAGAAGGTGCTCCAGGACCTGGCTGCACGCAGAACACGCAGTACACGCTACTAGCTTATGTACTATATAGGTACACTAAAAAATGCTACTAAGCACCAGTGGCTTCAGGGTTGCGAGCATCCATGATATTACAGGGCATTGCAGGGCATTACAGGGTGCAATTGCACGTAATTGGCTTCGAGATCGAAATGGGACAAGATGGGAAAACGGAAACGATGGATTTAAAATTTCGACTTGAACGGATCGACGCGTCAGTGTCAAAGTGGGCAGCCCAACTTTACCCCCCAGGCCATGCTCAACTCCTCAACCCCTGGACTTGTACAAATCGGTACATATGTAAGTATTAAGTACAACCTGGTGCAACCTATGCTTCCCCACTCTTTACGATATTAGGTGCATCTAGGCCTGTGAGCATCTGTGGACGTCTGTGGATATTAGTGGGCATTTCCGTATCAGCTTGTTCTTAGGTCTTGGCAATGCCGTACCTGTCCGCCCCGAGCCCGTATCCAGATGGATCTCGACTTTTTAAAATTCCTTATCGATTCGAATTTAATGCTTCAATGCTTTATCACACGATCCGGCACGTTACAAAAGGCTACAAGAGGCTACATTAGCTGCTTAGCTGCGTTGCACTTGTGGCCTGCTAATTACTAAGAGACGCACGATAATTCATCTAACTATTCAACAAATGGTAGTGATCTGTAGATGTAGAAGGCTATAGGTATATGATTACGTTGTACATTTGCCGTGACATACATAGTAGTACTTCCAAAGCCAATGTCTCAACAGTCTGAGCAACAACGAATATTTAAACAGTTGAACATAATATTAGTTTGCTCGAAACACTGGTCCCAATGCAGTTTGCCGTAATCATCCCTAGAGGCACAGAGGCAACCTACATGGGTTTATATACATGACATTTATCCCCATACCGTTTATTACTTTGTATTTCTATAAAGACTCGGAGACTTGGGCATCAAATCTGCATGAATAGATAGTAAGGATTGTAGGTACTTAGTAGTGTTGGTTTTACTACTCAAATGTCTATATAATGAGCATATATTTCTATATGTTTGGTCATCTTCAAGCACTTCTCAACCTATCGTTGGTCCGATGGAGCCGCCTAAAGACTAACGCTGACGTACTTGGCTACGTAGTAAGTACGTACGCTTTGAAAAACGAAGCGGTATCTTCTGAATATGCCTATTGCGGGTAGCTTCTTTCTTCCTAGATATTTCAGGTATTAATTAAAAACTGTTTCAGTTCTGAATCCGTCGTGTAATTTTGGCCAAATCAGAAGCGAAGCATTTGCTTCTTCAGATTGTCTCTTCTATTTCAAGCGAACACGTGACTCAGTTGCACAAGCAGTTGAAACTCGCAGATGAATGAACATCATGATGAAGGGGGTGCATTGTGGTGTCATGAAGGTTATGGAGTGTTGTTATAATAATTCATCTTTGAAAATATCATGAATGTTGATGTACAACGTATCAAAGTTGATGTTCCTGGGGGAAGTGACATCTCGTTCATATATCTATGTATCTATGTATCTAGGACCTGGGTATCTCCTTCCATTAGATCTATGGGATGTCACGTGGATCCGGACCGCATCAAAGTCTAACCGTTAATCTCAACCCCTGCCGTTTCGATGATTGGTCCAATCGATCTTCAGGTCGATATCCATTCTTCAATTCCACCAAATTGCTTGGTGAACAACTTCGTCGTCCATTGTGTCAAATATCATCTCGACAAGGTTGATGACGTTCTCTTTAACCAAACTTCTATCTGCGTATTTTCTTCGCCTTCATTATTTTACTATATTCTTCTTTCACCAATAGGCACTGGGTGGATAGCAGTCCATTACCCGCTTCACCTGACGAAGCTGTTAGTTATATTTGTCCAAATATTTCTATCGCATTCCCAATTTCGCCATTTCGCCCCTCCATCCCGGTTGTTTTCACTTTCGCATCATGATCAAGCAAGCCTACTCGCATATGATCTACCAAGTGTTCCAGTTCTCTTAGCTGTAAGTAGCCTTCTACCTTCTCCGCTATATTCACGGTGCCCTTTTCCCCCCCTCCCAGAATACCCAGCACAACCCACGCACCCCTTCAGTTACCGTCTCATCCCGCGCCCGCACCCGCACTTTGATACATTTTTTGCGCGTTCAGCCCTACCCGAAAGCTCCACCTACCTGGATGCTCTTCGTGGAAGACCCTTCCCATTTTTTCCATGTTCCCTCGATCTTGTCGCCCTTTCAACATTTGTGGTTATATTATGAGTACTTCTACTATTGCCTCATTATATTTTCTTTCCTTATTATCCAGGTACCATTCCAATTTCCTGTACTACAAATTAATCCACTACGTCAAGTACCGTCATCCCACTACTTCATATTGACAAGCTTTACTAGTTCCTTTTATCGTAATCCAATATCCAGAGAATTCACCCTCCTTTTGTAGTCGGGGCAGATTCAAATCTACAATAAGGCTTACGAGATTTGCCATGTCTTACAACGCAAATTCTTCGCGCCACGACCCGGCGGCCCCTGGCTTCGGCCAGTCCCACGACCCTTTCGCCGATCTTTCACGAAACGCCGATGACATTGACGAAGCTTTGGACTTTGAGGATACCTATGACGGATTGGGCGATCAGTTGGATGAAACAGATGACGCTTTTAATGACGATACTTTTGGTGGTGGCTCTGGTGAAGTGTCACATGCGCCAGTGGGCAAAGATTTTGACTTTTTCGGTCAAACTGCTAAAGTTGCGAATGCCATCGAAGAGGAGCACGTACGCTTCAACCGCCAAAAGCCTGCCCCGAAGTCAGTCCAAGCTCCCTCGACTCAATACTATGGTTCGGGATACTCGTATCAGCCCGCACCTGCGCCTAAGCCGGTCAGAAGCGGCTATGAGAAGTATAAGGAACCTACGCCAGTCACGGATCTTCAAGTTGACGCCTCGATATGGGGAGTTCAGCCGAAGCGATCTACTAGCTCAGCAGTTTCTCAGCCCCAACATCAACCCCAGGTTCCATCCCAGCCTCAACCTCAGGCGGTGCCGGCGGCCACAGGCAGGAAGATGATGAGTCTAGAGGAGGTCGAGGCTGCAATGCGAGCTCAGGCAAAAGCGCCCGCTCAACCTCAACAGCTGACCCCACAACCGCAACCAACACATATGGCTGTCCCTGAACCCCAGCTACAGTTCCAGCATGCTCACTATTCTCGTCAAGAATCAAGTGATTATCGTCAACAACAGCCGGACAACCGCCAGCCTCAAGGCTTTTATCCCACCGACAACCAACAAGGTGTTCAGGGTGTAACCCATGGACATACTATCTCTATTTTGCAGCGCCCTTCTTCAAAGAATGCTCCTCCCGGAGGACCTAGTGTACCCAGTCCTCTACCCCAACAGTCTCAGCCGTCTCCCATGGGATTTCCGACTCAGATTCTCCAGAATCCCAATCGTTTACCCAGTGATGCTAACAGGATGAGTG
Source organism: Annulohypoxylon nitens (assembly GCA_022496965.1). Classification (NCBI taxonomy): domain Eukaryota; kingdom Fungi; phylum Ascomycota; class Sordariomycetes; order Xylariales; family Hypoxylaceae; genus Annulohypoxylon; species Annulohypoxylon nitens. The sequence continues at coordinate 870,896 of MU386633.1, forward strand.
TGCCAACGCACCCGACGCATAGGTCTCAAAACTCCTTCGGTCGCCAGCCTCAGGCCGGTGCTAATCAGCCTCATCTTTCCCATTTGTCCGAGCAGGAGAAGGCGGCCTTCCTCGAGGCCGAGGCGAGACGAGCAAAGCGGAACCACAAGATCCATGTTCTGTCGAAGGACAACGGCCTAATGACACCCCAGGACAAGAGTTTCATTACTAGGATCCAACTTCAACAGCTCGTCTCTGCTACTGGCGATCCTAATGAACACGGAACGGATGCTGCTCTCGCAGAAGACTTTTACTACCAGGTCTTAAGCTCCCTACGAGCAGGCCAACGACCGAATCCGAACCAGCCATTGAACAACTTCGCACAAACTTACCTCGTCCAAACTGGCAATCGTCATGGGGGCATGAGACGTCAAGGACGCGGTCCCGAGAATCACATGCAACGCATGGAGCAACAGGTTCAACGTGCTGTGGAAGCTGCCAAGAATAAGCCCAAGAATAAGCAGCTAGTTATCGAAGGCAGTCTAGGAAAGATCTCGTTCAGCAACGCAAAAACCCCGAAGCCTCTACTAAACATCAAGCGTACTGACAGCGGCGCGGATGCCAACAGACCTACCAGCAGCCACCGTCCACACCCAACAGCGAATGGTACCGACAAGAAGGAGACGTTGAAGAACGTTGAACAGGTCTATCTAACTGTCATGAAGATGGAGGATGTAAACCGAAACATGCCTCCGCCTCCTGCTAACGGCAACCCGGATTCGGACTTTGAGCGACGTGCTGAGTTACAACAGCAGCTACAACAACTGAATGAGCAGCTCTGGAACGAGCTTAAGGTGCACGAGCCTATCGGTGCGACATCGACTCATCCTTTCATCGCTTTCTTGTCTTACCCCAAGGGCAAGAAGGTTATCAGCCGCGTGTTTACATTCCTCACCCTCGAACAGCAAACTACCATTTTGACTCTCATTGTCCTTCACCTTGATCAACTCGACGTAGTTCGCGGAGCAATAATGCAGACCGGAGAACCCATCAATATCAACGCCGCTACCCGTGAAAACATCGAGCTCTTTAGTTCGTATGTCATGCCAAGTCTTCTTCATCTGCTAGGCAATTCGGAACTTCACATTGTTACTGGCGTGCTTGGATTGATGACGCAGAACTTGAACTTGGACATTGTGTGCCGGACACGCATTGGTTGCTCGATGTTGACCATGATTCTCAGCCGTGCTGAGCTAGCTAAGCAAGCTGGGCAAGCGACCGAGCAGACATGGCAACAATGGTAAGTTAATTCATGATTATTACGCGCTTATTAGTAACTAACAATGTTTAGGGTCGGCACTTTCAACCAGTTCTTTAACGCACTAGAACCCACGCTCCCCCACATCTTCCCTGGCACCGTAGCATCTGGAGAGGATATTTACGTATGGCAGTTCCTCGCAGCAATTGGCATAGGTGCTAGCCTTGAGGAACAGCAACGTCTTGTCCTTGCCGTCAAAGATCGTGTCATGGATACCTACAGTCTCTCGAAGACTCTCCCCCCTGATATGGCGAAGACACGTCTGGACAACGTGAACTTGTTCATGCGATCTATCGGTCTTGACGTCGAATTATTGGAGTAGATACTGAGCAATAGGAACCCTAGAACACAACCATTTCGCACCACAAACGGATTAGGACACCGTTATACCGTGCAATTTACTGTTAACCTATTGGCCCGGAGGACTGGAAGCAAAAGTTGGATGTCGGGTTGAAACCCGCTTCTGCGCGCGAACTCAGTATCGCGAAGAGGAGAAGAGTTGCAGGATGGAAGTTAAGGAAATTCTCGTGTTTTCAGACCCTACGTGAAAAATGGGAGACGGACACGGGTGGAAGCTACGGGGCCTGTATGAATTCGCGCGAGTTCGCATGATACCCGTATCTGATTGCTGGGATGAATCCTATGAGGGAGCTGGCTTGGATCGGTGGTGGATGGCGGTGTACTATGGCAAGTATGTAGTACGTAGTACGTCTACTACTCTTTGCTTAGCTGATTAACATGAGACGAGGCAACTTGAAGTGTTGCCCATGGATGACCCGATTATGAGAATTAGTTCTGGTTGCTACTGTGACACTTGATTTTTACCTCAATGTAGATCATAAAACGCAAATCAGGTTCAACGTAGATCAAGGTATTTGGTTGTATTATGACCAATTCTTCAGCAGCTATTCGTCAGGTAGGCAACTTTATGGATATGAAGTACAATGGATGTGCCGTAAAAGCACCTTGAAACGCCGAGCCATGCAATGATTTTTTCATCCCTCAGATATAAACCCCAACCTCTATTTTTCACCTATTCTTTGAAAGCAACAGATTTACCCCTTGCGCCCGTCGCAGCAACGGCTTTACCCTTTCCTTTAGCAGCACTAGCGGGTGCTTTCTTCACGGCCGGCACGCCGCCCTGGTGGAATACCTCGGCCTTAATCTCGACATCATCGTCGAGGGGTTTGGCGTCGGGTTGTTGGGTCCCGTCCATCCCGCTCACGGCCTTCAGGAAGTCGTCTTCGGCCCACTTGGTCCTGTACTCTTGTTTCTTCCTCTCATCCTCATCTTCCTCTTCATGCTCACTATTCTTCGTAGTTGTTGCTTTCTCTTTGCCCTTCCCCGCGCCCTCGGTCTCGGACTGGGATTTAGGAGCCTCGGGGTCGAGGTTGGGGGGTGGAGCGGAGGCGTACACGAGGCTGCTAGCGAACGTGTTCCACGCCTTGTCGCTCTCCTCGTGCTCGTACTTTAGCTTCGTCCACGGCTCGATCTGGACCTTGCGCAGCCGCTCGACCATGGTGTCGACGGCGCCGCCGCCGTCGCCTTGGCCCGCGCTCTTGATCGTCATGTGGATCGCTTTCGCGGCGCCGGCTTGCGGTGCTTGGCCTTCTTTGCCTGGCGCTCCTGCGGCGCCTGATGAGGGAGCACCGGGGGCGCCTTCGCGCGGGCGGGAGAGACGCTCTTGTTCTGCGAAGGCGTCGAGGTGGTGGAGTTGCGGACGGAGGTGGATTAGGGATGTTGCGGGGGTGAGGTGGAGTTGGTCTAAGGTTTTGTTAGACATGTTCAAATTGCAAGACAATTGCACCTCGCACGTAGCATAGTGTGTTAGATAACTTACCTCCCTTGAACACACCCACCATCCACCGACAATTCGTCTCCTTCTCAATCGCAAACTGGCCGCCCAAAGTCTGCGTCCGGATAACCTTGTCCTGGCGCACGGCCTCGCTCCAATCCATCATGCTGATCTCATGCTGCCAATCGTTCTGCCTCCCTCCCGCCGCTCCTCCCGCTCCCCGACCTGCTCCGCCGGCCGCGCTTCTCGTGGGTACGCCGACGCCGAAACCGCCTGCTAACCCGTGCGTCCCCCCGTTCTTGGCCGCGGTGCTGCGAGCCAGCGCACTGCCCCATTTCATCCCCTTGTCCCGGTCGTAGTCTACGTGGCCGTGGGCCATAGGCACGTCGACCTCGACGAAGCCGGATTTCGTCTTTAGCCGTACTTCGCTGAATTGCGGGTACGTGCCCCGTATAGGGCCTTGCTTGTTCGGGTACTGGAGGATGAGGAGCTTGCGGTTGTCGGCGAGGGGGGCGTTGGTGTAGACATCGTAGGAAGCGACGATGGGGTCCGGGTCGTCGTTGTTGGTAGCGGTAGCTGTAGCTGTAGAGGCGGTCTTGGTGGCGGAGGAGGGCGTGGAGGTGGATGTGGGAGTGCTGCTTTCGCTAATTTCGGTGGCTTGCGGTTGGGGCTTGAGGGAGCCGGAGTCGATGTCCATTGCCGACATGATGGCCAGCTTTGCCCTGTTAGGGACCAAGGTTGGATGTTCAAGATATGGTATCTGATTGACTGACGTCAACTTAAGAAAAAAGTTAAAAGTGAAAGTCAGCTCATCTTTATGACCAATTAACTTAAAATTAACCAAGATGAATACGCTGGTGGTACCAAATTGTACGGAAAGCTCGACGTGAGAATGACTTTTTTGGCGGGGCACTTTCTTATCGGATATTTCATCTTATCTGAATCTTGAGGTACCTAGGTACATCGAGTTATGGTTCACCAATTAAAGCACTGACCACCATATGCCACCAGTGCTGTTTCTCTACTGTTAGAATTCTGCCGCCCTTACTCTTACCGCCCTAGCGTGTCTCTGGAAAGGCATAAATACCCGTCTCTCTCCCGTCTTCTCGATTTCTCTTTTCCTTTCTTCTTCATACTTACCTTGTTCCGCGAACCCCAGCTCAAGCATTGGGGCTCGCAAGGGGAAAGACCTGCATTGCACAGCGCGGAGTCAATCCTCTTCTATTATCCCTCGTGGATCGTAGGGGGCGCAATTTTTGTTGTCATAACTCGTTTTCGTTATGCGCGATGCCTTGCTGCATCGCCATGAGGAAGATGCACGTCGACCAATGAAGCAATCAGGCCGTAGTATGCTACGCGTTCATAACCGGACATCACATAACTCCGGCGTCCTAATTGAATGCATGAGCAGCTCTAGATGCTCATTCGTCACCTAATGCATTGCGAAGGCCTGCATTGAAGCTAGAGCTAGATTGGCAACGAGCTGCATGATCAAATGCAGCAGCCCTATCATTCATATGGGAAGTTATTTCTCCGACGAAACACAAATTGCTGTTCGATGCTTACGGTAGGTACCTAGTAGCCATGAACACCCTTCAACACGATGAAATCCGCGTTCTACAAATCTTACCCGGAGATGTGACTGCGCCAATCAAATGCGAGCTTCGCGTAGCCTCCCTTTCGACGATCTCCGAATATGAGACAGTGTCCTACGTGTGGGGTGATTTCACTGATCTCGTCGATATCGAGCTTGATGGCCGCAAAGTCGGAGTAACGAAAAATTTACATGTTTTGCTACATCGTCTACGTCGGAAGTCCAAAATCAGGTCGGTATGGATCGACCAGCTTTGCATAAATCAGAAAGATAATGAAGAAAGGTCGATACAAGTGCGTTTAATGAGGCAGATTTATTCCAAATGCTCATGTGGACTCATCTGGTTTGGTGAACTACACGAGAATGTGACTTTGGAGGATGCTAAGATTGTCGTTGATTTCTTCACATACATCGGTGTCTTCTTAAGAACAGGATCAGAAGAAGGGCATCCTAAACCAATCTTCGCGTCGTCTGAAGCTTTATCGAAGCGTTTCTTAACAGCATTGCGGTCTATAAGTTATTATGAATGTCCTTGGTGGCTTCGGATTTGGACCGTCCAGGAAGCAGTTTTACCAAAACAATCTACAATCGTTTGGGGTCCTTTTGAAATCCCATGGGATATATTTATCCTCGGTGCGCGCACCTTCACCTTCACGGCCTTTTCAAAGCTAAAGATCGTCTCGAATTTAAGCCCAGAAGAACAGTGGGCCGTTTTCAACATATTTAGACAAGTCAAAGCACTCGCAAACGCGAACAATCTAAAGCATGACCCCATCAGCGTCATGACCCGTTGGCGTGGTCGCCAGGCCACCGATCCCCGAGATCAGGTCTACGCCTTGACCGGCCTTAACGACCCCGGTCTATTGCCAAACAGCGAGAAATGCGATTACAGCATCGAGCCTAGCGAAGTCTACGAGATTGTAACAAAGGATTTGATTCGATTCTACGGAAATCTTCTGCCAATTTCAATGAATCCTCGTCTGGCAAAGACACACGCAACACGCGGAATACCCGGTTGGGCCTTAGACCTGAATGCGCCTCGCAATTTTTGGACTCCATGGACAATCGATCGCAATCTATATGCGAATTCCAATGCCAATCGAGGCATGACACCGAGTCCGATCAACCTAGACACGAAAAAGGCCCTTGGTCTCACTGGGGCGTTTGTTGATGTGGTGAAGATAGCGGACTACGAGGAACATTGGATCAAGGATACCCAAGCGATCACGAAGATTATAAGACGGTGGTACTCTCTCGCGACCCAAAATGGGGATAAACACCATTTAGCTCGACAAAAAGACTTCGCTCTTCTCATACTGAACAACATTGTAAGAGGAAAAGATTGGGATTTTACTTCACCGGTAGTCCAAGATGATATCGACGCAGTCTTCGAATACTTAGACACCGGAGAGCCGAACCATACGATAGACTCGATTATGGCGTCGACGATGCTGCAAAGTTTCTTCGTGACAGAGACAGGATTGATGGGCCTCGGTCACCTTGAAACGCAACCTGGCGATGAGATATGGATCTTTAGCATGGGGAAGGTCCCATTCTCCCTGAGAAAGCGCGAGGGTAGTCAAGAGTCCGATGGGAGCTATGAGTTCTTTGGACCATGTTATGTCCAAGGTCTCATGCAAGGGGGATTTTTCGAAGACGGTAAAGCAAAAATTATGGAACAAGCAATATGGATATATTGAGCGCGTCGCAATATCATTACCCAGCTATTTATTTTCGAAAAGCAGAAATTTCCTTCCACCAGATATACCCCAACCCATTGTCGAGATCCCCTTTAAATGAGGCCTCAGATTACCTTGGTGGGGTCGTCAAAAAGGGGTTCCGGACAGTCGCACCACAAATCACCAAGCAAGTTCTCAAAACAGGTCAAATGAAAGAATGGCTCAATTCCGCTCAGAAAACTAGAAAGCTGATAGAACTATAAAATAGGTATGTAAACGGCAACGAAGCCAGAATATATCGACCCCTGGAAGGAGCCGAGTACAAAGAACGGTAAGAATTAAATGTTTTTGTCCAAGCCGATCCCAATGCAAATGCTATGTCTGAATCGGCAGACGTCTAAATAATTTCCCCAAACCTCCAAAGATGAGAAACCCCCCGTATTAATAAATGAGCCGTACATGTTTTGTGTATGAGATGATCCATCATATTCGTAAATCCTCGCTTGTGAAAGGTGGCTAGGTACCTGGAAAGAGGTAGAAAGCTTAGACGGCGGTGCATAGGAGAGCATCGCCTAGGACCGGAATGGCGCAGCACTCGGCGGTTAGGCCCTTGGAGGCACAGGCGGAAGTGAAGTCCTCGACGCTGTTTAGGTCGATGCCGGCTGATTGCAGGTTAGTATATACCAACTCTGTTACTCTCGGTGGGGAGAAAACTTACGGCTGGCGCAGGTCAAGTCAATGATACCGTCAATGTCGACTTGGCAGCAAAGAGGCTGGATCAAGTCAGTAACCGCAGTTCTAACCATGCGTTAGAAATAGGAATTGGGGTGAAAAAGTTGAATCGCTTACAGTGTTGCCACCGGGGCAGACCTTGCCAAGACCACCAGAAGACTCAGAGGTAGAGGTAGAAGAAGAGGAAGAAGAGTCGGTGGAAGTGGCGTAGGAGTTGGCAGTGGTAGACGGGCTGGAGGCCGGGTACTTGGTAGTTGGGTAGTCGTGCCTCTTGGTCTTCTCGTGAGACTCCTTAGTCTTCTCGTGGGATTCCTTGGAGTGCTCCTCCTTAGTCTTGGTGTGTTCTTCCTTGGTCTTGGTGTGCTTGGTCTTCGTCTTCATGCTAGGCGTGGGAGTTGGCGTGTAAGTGGACTCCGGAGTGGTGGTGGTAGTGGTGTACTGAGTTACTGGAGTAGTGCTCGTGGTGATGGTTGGGTATGCGGCTTCCGGAGTGGAAGTAGGGTATCCCATCATCGGGGTCGAGGTTGTGTAGTGAGTTTCCGGAGTAGATGTGGAGTAGCTGGTCTCAGGGGTAGGAGTTGAAGTAGCATATTGAGCCTCGGGAGTGGAGGTCGAATACTTGGACTTCTTCTCGGACGTCGAGTACTGCGCCACAGGGGTAGAGGTAGAGTACTTGGATTTCTTGCTGTGTGTTGACTCTGGGGTGGAGGCTGGGTACTGAGTCTCCTCAGTGGTGGTCGGGTACGAAGCTTCCTGGGTAGTGGAAGTCTTGTAGTTGGGGTTTGCTACCGGGCTGGCTGTGGCCACGGCCGCGAGGACAACAGGGAGGAAAGCCTTGATCTGCATCTTGAATGTGTTTGATTAAGTAGGTATGTAGATGAAAAGATGTATCGTGGAGAACGAAAGTGATTGAAGATGAGAAACGAATGAGGTAAGATGCTGATGTGTTGTGAGTGAGGATATTGTGCTACTAGAACGGCGAGCAACTGGCTTCTTATAAGTTACCACGGGATTGGATTTTTCATCGCCATGTGAAGCTCGGAGACACGGTCATGCTACAGCGAGTTGACTACTGCAAGAGTGTAGATCCCATTTCAATACTTGCACACCATTTTGCCTCCGCATCCAAAACAATAGTAACTTGATTCAGCCTTGTAGTTATTGTCTCATTGAAATCTCGACCGTCCGCACCTAGAGCTACAAGCCGGACAAAAATAGACATTGTTTACCTATGAGGCAGGACAGTATCCCTGTGGTGCGTATGAAGTAGCTGAGCCATAATCGAAAAGAAATCGCAATCACGATGAAAAGCAATGCATTCTCTTTGACTGGTGGTCTGGCACGATGGCCTGTAGGCAGGCCCTCAGACGATTAGGGTTCAACAATCATGCTGCTTTACTCTTCCGTGCTCGTATACACGTCTTAACTCAAGGAAAATACATTTCTTGATATTAGGAAAGATCGACGTAATATTTGTTGTTGTCGTCGAATACGGCGGTGCCAGGCAGTCTAGAGGCTGTGTGGCTTGTCAAGCCATTTACTAGCCATCGGCGATTGTGATGGAAAAAGACAAAAATTGGAGACTAGCTTCAAGCCACGAAGCTATCTACAAGAAGACTAAAGATATTGGCCACCCAACGGAAGAGTCCATCGGTTTCAATATGAAGCTGACATAATAGAACCAGACTCAAGTTCTAAGACAACTTAACAGCGATCGACACAATTGCATCCACTGGAAGAAAGGGGAAGTTTCCCATCTTGGTATCCTCTTTCTCGATGTGGCCCATTAATGTCGCGGCGCTACTAGAGCGTATGAGCTTGCTTTTGGCATAAGCATGGCTTGACCATTCTGAGAGTTGTTCCTGAGAACCAACGAGCCGGCACGGCAAGGATCATGGCTGATTCTTAGACCTAAGTCACTAGGCTTCTACTAAACAGACGTAGGATACCTGCAATCTTAATGCTGCATGAGACACTAGAAATTATTGCATGTATTTACCATTCGATGGTCAAATCAGGGGTTTCGTTTTGGCTGATAGTCCGTCTTCTACCTAATACTCACCTACCTGGTTATTAGAAGAGATTTTGACATGTCTTTATAACTGTAAATTCACTATCTTCTAATTTTATATCATTCGCGTGCGAAGTTTATCAAGAATACTCTGTCAATCTTTTTTTCCTGATCATGCTCATCACCATCATTGAATTCTCAGACTACCTATATGATGCAACACGTCGTGCCGCAAAGCTGAAAATCAATCTGCAATTTGATAGCACCCGACAGGTGTAAGCATCTACCTACTCTTATGATCGTCCCATCCTACCTTCAACTCGTTGCAGCCTCATACGAAAGATGATGCAATCCTCCAAGTAATATCACCCTTAGGACAAATAGCCACCTGCATCATTCAAATTCTCATCAACTCAGCTTTCCCGATCTTCTTATCTTTCCAAAAAAGCACTCTATGATGATACTGGTGATGAGGATCCTTGAGTGTTTCCCCAGCGCCTAGGTAGGTACTATAGATATGTAGTTCCTGGGGCATGATCTCAGACTTTTCCACGCCCACGAAACAAACAGCTGTTCAGAAACACGAGTAGATTTGATGCGGCATGCTATCTAACAAGAAATTTCGGCTTCCATTTGAGTTAGGAGCGACTGTAAGGCAAGTAGCGCGCGCTCTTATGGTGCGCCTTATTCTAACGTAACCACCACAGTCGTAGGATAAGCGGCAATCTCGTAAATTAAGATGGCTGAGGTATCACAGATGACACATAGATATAGTATCGATAAGCAGCCTGCATCATTCTAGGGGTGGCCTTGTAGATTGCTTCGCGAAAATTTTCTCAACCTATAGTTCGCTGAAGGATATTCCAATGACACCCCCTCAGCGCCACCCACAAAGTCTGATCGGTACGATATAGAATACCATTTGTGAACTTGGACTATGCAGCAGCATTGTGGCATCGGCAAAGTCTGACGAAATCTGATAGCAAAGTCTGATGCGTTGGCCCAATAAAGTCGTCATGCTAATCTGGCGCCCTCACCGAAACCAAGCGCATATGCAGGCTATGGGAGCCGGATTCAGGTCAACGCCGCCATGCTTCAGATTATTTAAAATCAGATTCTTTAGAGAACAGCTTCTTAGTATTATAAAATAAAATGTCTAAGCCCAAGTTCAGTAGATGGGTGTGTGAACTGTTTCCTACCTGGATCGTTGCAATATGTGTCTGTCACCATGCCTATCTCATTAACGACCCAACGGATCTCGTCCAGAGAATGGGCGAATCGAAAGTCTCGCATCCACGAGTTGTACATACGCGATGGACGTACACTCACCGAAATTATGAGAGAGATGACGAAAGAAGGGTTTCCAGCCACGTGAGTATACCATGACCCGGACTTCGGTGGCTCCATAGGAAACACTAATGATATTTTGTCAGTAAATCTCAATATGAGCATCAGTTTAAGATGTGGGGGTGGCGTAAGAATAGGAAGCAAGCGGAATGGGCCAAAACTTTCCAAGAACGGCAGCAGGGAGATACAGCTCCAATCATCCTCTCGGGTAGGGTGATCTCTGACTCCAGGGTCGAGACAGCCCGGCGCCGCTATGCACATGGAGGACCTCTGGTGCCAGAGTTACCAGGTTCGTGCTATAGCTCATGGACTTCTATTATAAGAATCTTCTAGAGCTGATGAACTTTGCAAACTCACAGTTCTATGTGATGATATTGATTCGATCCGGGAAAATGCGGCACCTCGCATCACGACTGAAGATCTGCATGGACCCATCCAGGATTTTGCACTTGATACAGCTACAGCAGCCAGTCAAATCCATACTGAAACCAATGATCTCACATTTGGTCATGATATATTGCCTTTTGAATATCCAAGCGAACCTCCCGTGCTTTTTCACGGAGGCTGTAATGGAAATGGAACAGGGTTGGATGGTATCGACCCGATAAATTCGGTCAACTTCGATCTCCAGGCACAAAGAGACGAGCTAGCTCTGACGACCTCGAACTATTCACCCACCCCATTTCCTATCGATCTGTTGACTCCGAACTTCTTGCTCGGTCAATTACCCATTCAAGCGGTAGGGTGGACTGCAAGTCCTACTTCTCCAAATCCAAACACGTTCAATGCTGCCAATTGGCACGGACACCCATGGTCAATGAATCGATGGATAAAACCATTACCTGCTATACAATTTGCAGCTATGCTTACGAAAGGTAATCAAAATCAGACTGGGTTACCCAGATGCATCATACTATTGAAGCTAATGCAGCTATTTATTCGCAGATATCTACAGCAACATCCAAAGTACACCTGAACAAAATATGATTCATATAGTCTGGCAATTATCTGTCTGCGTGAATGAATCGACCCGAGGAACTAGAGCATTTCCCTCAGCTTTTGAAAGACTTCTCTCAGAACATAATTTTGTCGGAGAGGAACCGAACCAATTTGCAATGTCGAACAACAACATCAATCTTGAAGCTCGCCTTTATGCAAGACTGATCTCATCACTCATCAATGGGTTTTCAGGCCTTAGTGACATACCCGCTGATGCTATTTTGAGATTCCTAAATAGACACGCGGCCTTACGACATCTAATGCTCAAGTTTCTTGAGTCTAATTCAAGTCCTGTGGCCAAGTCACTCGCTGAGAACATCTTTCAATCGGCTTTGGAGACTGATAACGTTGAGGTCGTCAGACATTTACTTGATCATACCAAGCTGATAAATGCAAACGAAACTGTGTGTTCCTATCGGTCAGAAAGATGCACACCACTCGAAAAAGCTGCTGCACATCGATCCTTAAAGGTTATCAAGCTCCTTCTCAGCCGGGGAGTCGATGTAAACAAGTCTTTCTCAACCGACCACAATGTAAATCCAATTCAATATTTCATTAATAGCTGGTCTGAATTAGCTGTTAATGACGAATTTCTTGGTATCATCGACACCTTCTTGAAAGCCAATGCCAAGGTAACAGCATCTGATTTGTCTAAGACGGTCAACTATTTCAAAGAAGACCCACGCGTATTGATCCGTCTCATCCAGGCATGCACTCCTCAAGCCCTTCAGCAATCCATTCAAGGTTATCAACTTTTCCTAAAGCGTATCGCGGAGAAGCCAGAGAAAATAGCGGTTTGCATAGGATATATTATAAAAAAGCTCCGAGAATCAGGCTGCGATACAGTCTTACACAGGTCTCGTGGTCTTGATTACTGCTTAAAGGAGGCTGTAAATCGAGGATACGACAAAGTAGTGAGAACGTTGCTTCCTTATACATCATCTCCGGAAAGGGCATTACGAAAAGCAAGGAAAACAGGAAACAAAGCGATGATCAACATGATCATTGAGACAGATCCTGATAAGGACATGAAGTGTATCAAGCCTCTACTCGCTGCTCTTAAGTCTGGAGACCAAAACCAACTTCGTTCTATGGAACGAGACGGCGTATTTAAGCATCTTCAAGGCAATCGCAGACTCGGTACAGCATTGGTCGCGGCTCTCGAGGCAGGAAACTTGAACTACTCGATTAAGATATTGAATATTGATCCTTATTTCAAGGTTGATTCTGATAATATCTGCGACTATATTGAAGCCTTTAGGATTGCTTTGATCCATGATTTTGATGATATTGCTTGGGAGCTACTTGCCGCCGTTATAGCCGAAAATCATGGCCGAGAATGCTCATTTTGGGCATTGAAGGCTGCGATCCTAAGCAGCAAAACTGATTTCGTCAAAGCCGTCGTGGAATCGAATGAGGCTCGTCGCAATTGCGAAACATGGCTTCGGACAAAATCAAGACGTCTAGTGCCGCTTCTGGAACACGCAATTGGATGCAATGATAAATCGATATTGGCTGATATATTGCAATTCGACTTTTCCAGCCTTAACCCTGAGAGCGAATTTATAGAGTTCGCGCTTGATAATAACTTGTTATACGGCATCCTAGAAAGCCGAATTGGCCAAAATAGAGGATGGCTAAAAAAGACAGCAGATTTCGCGATCGAATCGGGAAATATACAACTATTGGACAAACTAGTCGATCTAGGTGCCGAATTGGACGATGGGCTACTTAGAAAAGCTGTAGAAAAACATCCATCAATGGTCAAGCCGTTCTTAGAGCGATTTTGGAAAGTCTATCCCCAAGGACGTCCGGGATACGGTAGATATGGTATCTTGGCTGCAATCGGAAGATACCTAGAATCACCAGAAATATTAGACGCAATATTTGACTTCAAGCTCATGACTACGGATATTCTCCAAGGAGATGGATGGTGCGAAACACCTCTAGGCCGTGCAGTTAGGATGAATCCTCCTTCTATACCCCTGATCACGAGATTACTCGGTGCTGGCAGCGACGTCAATTGCATTACGGTGGAAGGGTTTCTACAGAATGGGACAACGGCTTTTCTGGAAGCCATCGATAGAAAAAGCGTGGAGCTGATCAGGCTTTTTATTCAACACGATGCCGATATAAACAAACCGGCACGCTCCGGGTTAAAATGGACTCCTCTCCAGAAAGCTGCGGAAAAAGATAGCCTTGAGATCGTTTGTCTACTGCTAGACGGAGGCGCGGACGCTAACGCCCCGCCTGGCAGGTTCTCGGGAGCTACTGCACTGCAGCTAGCAGCTATTCATGGCAATTGCGAGATGGTTAGAGAACTCATAGGGCGTGGGGCTAGACTTGATATACCCCCTCCCCCAGGCAAATACGGCCGCTGGCCCCTCGAAGGCGCAGCCGAGAACGGCCGTCTCGACATGATACAGTTGCTCTGGGATCTAAATGGAGGCCCATTCGATGAAAGACAGTGTCAAAGGGCTATAACTCTCGCAGAGTGTGACAAGGCTAGTATGGCTTGGAATAGTATCAATTTCAACTAATAATTCTCAATGGTCCTAAGGTCCTTGATTCCTCTTTTTCTCAAGTGAG